>OY856187.1:266963519-267015519 GCA_963693315.1 Diogma glabrata | reverse complement strand
TTAATCAAGACACTGAATGTGCAAACAATATGCGCATGTGCATGCGCATGTGCAAACAGCATAACAAACAAATTTTGTGTTCGCTGGCAAAAAAATTCTACTATACATATATATATATATATATATATATATATATATATATTATATATATATATATATATATATATATATATATATATATATACATATATATATATATATATATATATATATATATATATATATATATATATATATATATATATATATATATATATATATATATATATATATATATATATATATATATATATATATATATATATATAATATATATATATATATATATATATATATATATATATATATATATATATATATATATGTATATATATATATATATATATATATATATATATATATATATATATTACATATATGACATTTACATATATATATGTAAATCAAGATAATAATATGTTGGTTGCAAGGAACTGGAGGGGAGGGAGGTCGGTGTAATGATGCTATTGATCGAAGGTCTACAGGGTCGCAGAAGCGAGTGAAAAATAAAATAATATACCATAAAATATTGTATCTTAAAATATTTCACCGACAAAACAAAACAATAATATATCAGATGGAGGGATGGGTGCGGAGGGAGGAGGAGGGGGGGGGGGGGGGGGTGCTATTGATCGAAGGTCTGCAGGGTCGCAGAAGCGAGTGAAAAATAAAATAATATATCATAAAATATTGTATGTTCAAATATATCACCGAAAAAAACTAAACAATAATCTATCAGATGAAGGGATGGGTGTGGGGGGGAGGGGGGAGGGAGGGTGCTATTGATCGAAGGTCTGCAGGGTCGCAGAAGCGAGTGAAAAATAAAATAATATATCATAAAATATTGTATGTTCAAATATTTCACCGAAAAAAACTAAACAATAATCTATCAGATGAAGGGATGGGTGTGGGGGAGGGGGGAGGGAGGGTGCTATTGATCGAAGGTCTGCAGGGTCGCAGAAGCGAGTGCAAAATAAAATAATATATCATAAAATATTGCATGTTCAAATATTTCACCGAAAAAACTAAACAATAATCTATCAGATGAAGAGATGGGTGTGGGGGAGGGGAGGAGGGAGGGTACTATTGATCGAAGGTCTGCAGGGTCGCAGAAGCGAGTGAAAAATAAAATAATATATCATAAAATGTTGTATGTTCAAATATTTCACATAAAAAAACTAAACAATAATCTATCAGATGAAGGGATGGGTGTGGGGGGAGGGGGGAGGGAGGGTGCTATTGATCGAAGGTCTGCAGGGTCGCAGAAGCGAGTGCAAAATAAAATAGTATATCATAAAATATTGTATGTTCAAATATTTCACCGAAAAAAACTAAACAATAATCTATCAGATGAAGGGATGGGTGTGGGGAGGGAGGGAGGGGGAGGGAGGGAGGGGGGGAGGGAGGGTGCTATTGATCGAAGGTCTGCAGGGTCGCAGAAGCGAGTGAAAAATAAAATAATATATCATAAAATATTGTATGTTCAAATATTTCACCGAAAAAAACTAAACAATAATCTATCAGATGAAGGGATGGGTGTGGGGGAGGGGGGGAGGGAGGGTACTATTGATCGAAGGTCTGCAGGGTCGCAGAAGCGAGTGAAAATTAGAATAATATATCATAAAATATTGTATGTTCAAATATTTCACCCACAAAAACTAAACAATAATCTATCAGATGCAGGGATGGGTGCGGGGGGAGGGGAGGAGGGCGGGTGCTATTGATCGAAGGTCTGCAGGGTCGCAGAAGCGAGTGAAAAATAAAATAATATATCATAAAATGTTGTATGTTCAAATATTTCACCGAAAAAAACTAAACAATAATCTATCAGATGAAGGGTTGGGTGTGGGGGGAGGGGGGGAGTGAGGGTGCTATTGATCGAAGGTCTGCAGGGTCGCAGAAGCGAGTGGAAAATAAAATAATATATCATAAAATATTGCATGTTCAAATATTTCACCGAAAAAACTAAACAATAATCTATCAGATGAAGGGATAGGTGTGGGGGAGGGGGGGAGGGGGTAAGGGAGGGTGCTATTGATCGAAGGTCTGCAGGGTCGCAGAAGCGAGTGCAAAATAAAATAATATATCATAAAATATTGTATGTTCAAATATTTCACCGAAAAAAACTAAACAATAATCTATCAGATGAAGGGATGGGTGTGGGGGAGGGGGTAAGGGAGGGTACTATTGATCGAAGGTCTGCAGGGTCGCAGAAGCGAGTGAAAATTAGAATAATATATCATAAAATATTGTATGTTCAAATATTTCACCCACAAAAACTAAACAATAATCTATCAGATGCAGGGATGGGTGCGGGGGGGAGGGGAGGAGGGCGGGTACTATTGATCGAAGGTCTGCAGGGTCGCAGAAGCGAGTGAAAAATAAAATAATATATCATAAAATGTTGTATGTTCAAATATTTCACCGAAAAAAACTAAACAATAATCTATCAGATGAAGGGATGGGTGTGGGGGGAGGGGGGGAGTGAGGGTGCTATTGATCGAAGGTCTGCAGGGTCGCAGAAGCGAGTGAAAAATAAAATAATATATCATAAAATATTGCATGTTCAAATATTTCACCGAAAAAAACTAAACAATAATCTATCAGATGAAGGGATAGGTGTGGGGGAGGGGGGGAGGGGGTAAGGGAGGGTGCTATTGATCGAAGGTCTGCAGGGTCGCAGAAGCGAGTGCAAAATAAAATAATATATCATAAAATATTGTATGTTCAAATATTTCACCGAAAAAAACTGTATGACGATTTTCAATTTTCGTAGGGCAAGAAAATGAACCAAATGGCTTTTCCGACAAAATTTTTTTTGAAATTTATTGTTTTTAGAACCTAATCTTTCGGTTCATTAAAAAAAAAAGTTAATTTTTCAATGGACCGTAAACTAGGAATATTCCCGAATCTCTCAACAAAATAGGAATCTATATAAAACCATGAGTGGATTTTGGCTGATTATCATGGTGATTGGATAGGTCAACCAGGAAAACACAATACGGACAACCGTAAATAATTTACCCGTAAGTTGACACACTTTAATTAGAGAATTTTCTCGATTTAAGCCGCATCACGGCATTACGGTCATTGCTCCGTATTTGATAGATATCGTTTATAGTGTGCAAATATCCGAACCAAAGTATACGGGACTGATACAAGTTACCAAGGAATGTTTTACCAAAACCGTACGAGGGAGTGCCGTTATATGAACCTTTAATATGTTTGGTTTTTGTTTGTTAATGTGATTTCCGAAATATTAATACAATAGTGCCAAAACGCGATTCCGGGCACATCTCTCCGATGTAATAAACACTGATATTACAATCTTATATGTTAATTTCTGTTATGTGCATAACCTAATGGCAAAATTAGAACTTCCGTTCATGTTAACCTTCAAACAGATGAATCAACAAAAAAATTTAAAGAAACGTTATACAATAAAACAAAAGGAAAACCAATATAACCCTGTATGTGAATGTACAGTTTTTGTGTGTTAAAATAAGATTTTTTTTTTCCTTGTTAAATTCCGTGTTCCTAGCTAAATTTACAAAACGGTGTTAATTGATTATTAGAAAAACGGAGAAAAGTCTGTGATCGTAGGACTAATTTATTTATTGATAATCTAAGATAAATTTGATGAACTGTATAGTACGTGTATGTTTTAAATCAATTTTTTTTTTGTTTTCTTTTGAAATTCCGTGTTCCTAGTCAAAAAAAAAATGTATTGATTGAGAGCGAGTACTGGTATATTGCATGAACATTAGAAAATCAGAATTCGGTGATCTTAAATTTAATTTATTAACTAGTGATAGTATAATATTGAAACACCGAGCGTAAACTCTTGATTCATGGGACTAATTTATTAATTATTACTATTATGCTGTGAAGTAAATTATATGTATTTTAGAGGGTTCGTTGTTAGAATCCGAATATAACTAAAATAAAATATAAACGATATTTCAATCAACTTATTAAGAGTACTACTTAAGTTTACGGTATTGGCTAACTTATCCAGCATTCATTTATACGAGCTGTCGTCCGGTAGTTTCCACGGATTCAACTATAATTACGAATTGCTGCCACGATTTATGGCAATGTATGGTCAGCGTTTCCGGCTTTAATTACCACTTTATTCGACGTCGTGCCATATTGTAGTTTCAACTTTTTTCTCAACTATATTCGCAAAGTGTGGCTACGAGTGTTTATATAACTATTGCCGTGGAGTATCAACATAGTCAACCATATTACGAATTCAATCAACATTTAGTTACCCTAATAGCTACATTGCGTTTTTGGTACCGTATTCAACTGTATTCATAATTGGACTCAACAATTCTTGATATCGATTGTTGCTGCATATTTTGTCTTCCTACCTACTCGACTGTAATTACCAAATTCATTCAACGATTTTGGTTACTACTTTGTTCAACAATTTTTATTACAATTTTGGTCAACGCTTTTGACTACAGATTCATTCATCAATTGTGATTATAAAATTTATTCAACGATTTTGGATTGCAAGTTTGGTCAACGCATTTGACTACGCAGTTATTCAACGATTCTGATCATAAAATTGTGCACCGATTTTGCTTACAAATTTATTCCACGCATCTGCTTATAAATTCAGTCAACGCATTTGACTACGAATTTATTCAACGAGTTTAGTTACTACTTTATTACATTTGTTTGTAAACTGATTAAACGATTGTAGATATAAATTCAGTCAACGCATTTGACTACGAATGTATTCAACGATTGTGGTTACTATTTTATTCAACGCATTTGTTTATAAACTGATTCAACGATTATAGATGTAAATTTAGTCAACGCATTTGACTACGAATTTATGCAACGATTTTGATTATAAGATTATTCCACGCATTTGTTTACAAACTGATTCCACGATTTTAGATATAAATTTAGTCAACGCATTTGACTACGAATTTATGCAACGATTTTGATTAGAAGATTATTCAACGCATTTGTTTATAAACTGATTCAACGATTATAGATATAAATTTAGTCAACGCATTTGGCTACGAATTTATGCCACGATTTTGATTCTAAAATTATTCAACTCACTTGATTGTAAAGTTAGTCAACGCATTTGACTGCGAATTTGTTCAACGATTCTGATGATAAACTTGTTCGACGATTCTCAATACAAATTTCTTCAACGCTGTTGATTACCAAATTAATTAATCGCTGCTTCATATCAAGTACGACCACCTAATTTTAATCAACGTGTATATGGCGGTGCTGATGGAGGGCTGAAACCAGGCGGATTTTGGAGGTGAGGAGGATATAACCATGGGTGAGTTTAGTTGATTGTTTTTTTTCTTTATTATTCGGGGGATTTAGGGGTGTGAATGTGTGTGTGTGTATGTGAGGGCGTATGTGAGTGAACGAGGGGGTTGAACGTGCCGACCGTTCTTCTTTCGTAGAAGGGGGTCGCCAGAGTCTCATTTTTGCCCTTGTATTTGTTTCCATTTCTGATCTATTTTGAAAATTCGCGTACATGTCTGCATTTGTATTGGAGCAGCAGGGTTTACCAATCGAACTCCATACTGTGATTAGCCGGAGCACAAAAATAAAACCTCATTTAGTTACGCGACCTGCTATGCCGCCTCATTGGTTCGCCAGTGAGACAGCTCTTCATTACAAATTGGCGCCCAACGTGGGGCTCCTCTAAGGGTTTCTACAGCATTGTAGGACTCTGGAGGAGTCCCTCCATAATTTCAAAAAACTTCGAAAATTTTTTTTTATATAAAGTTTTTCTTCAAAGTTAACTTTCATTTCCACCAAATAATAGTAAAAGACTCTGGCGGCGTGGAAGCAGTTCCCTGCTTCAAACGCACAGGAGCAAAGGAAGTCTGAGATGTCTCGGACTTTTCTTTGATGGGGAGTTGCGTCCCTACGCCTCCAGCAAATGTTCTCCTTTTTTTTTGTATTTTTTTTCTAAAACGCATGGGTGAGAATAATTTTTCGGAATTATTCTCAATGGGCATTACAACCCCACGGACCCTAGTTACGGGTTGGGTTTCTGGAGACGTCTCAAATGCCGAAGGTGTCTCAGGTGCCAGACCTAGAACGACGTGGTTTGGTGTATACGCCAAACCTCGTCCGAGTCTGGTCACCTGGTCAGGCTTCGGGTTTTCGGGGTCCTCAGAGCCCAACCTGCGCTACTATTGCCTAACGTTAGCGACCCCTCCCGGCAATACTAGCTTCCCTGTGGTTGAGGTGTGCTGGTTCTCATCGGGTGATACCGAGGTAGTTCTTCCAAGACAGCATTGGCCCGCTGTCGAGGGAAGATTCCGCTCGGCTTTCATGCTGATGTGTAACTGGTCCACCTTTGCCACAGCACCTTACCGTATGTGTTGGTGGCGTGGATCGCGGCTGCCAAGTGTTGTTGATAGAATGGTGGTGCAGAGGATTTTATCTTCTGACCATCCCATCAGCACTTGTCAGCTGGGTGATACCCTACCAGCACATACCCCACCTTTTTCCTGTCTCACCTTCCCTTCTCCTTTCCTTATTCATCCCTTCGTGCTCCCTTTCCTTTTCCCTTTCCGATCATTTTAACGTAGGTTAATTTTAATTTTTGTTTTTTTTTTTGATCCCAAAAATTGTATTTTTTTTTTCTTGTTACACTCATAAACATCCAAAAATAATAAAAAGAAAAGATAGAAAGAACGGCGGTCGCCACTTTCAACCTCGGAGTAATGGACGCCCCGTGGTTGAATCCCACTTACCTCCACCCGTAGAAAAATGAATAAATAAATAAATATTTGGATAAATAAATGAATAAACATTTGTATGAATAAATAAATAACTATTGGAATAAGTAAATAAGTAAATATTTGAAAAAACAAAATAAATAATTATTTATAAATAAATAAATAAATAAATAAATAAATAATTAAGAGATAAATAAATAAATAGCTAATTAACAAAACTGCTGATATTGTCAGGTACTAATCATTTTTTTTTTCTCCTCAAAAATTTTAGGTCCAACCATATAAGCTAAATTAATACCGAAGGACAATACACTAAAATAAAACGATTCAAAAGGAAAACGAACAAAAGGAAAATAAATAAAGAAAAAAAAACAGAAAATTTAATCGATCACCAATCAGGATTGAAGACGACCATTGCACACCATTGTTACTAGAATAAGTACTAATTTTAGTTTTACTTGTTAGATCTAATTTATTTTTCAATATTCTTCTTGCATGATAGTATTAATTCTAATTAGGAACTTACGTATTATCAGAAAATTACTTACTTGATAGGGTAATTTCGGTTCATTTTTTTGTCGGGAAATTTAAAACTGCTTTGTTGTTTAACCAGTAGGCTTGCCGCTATCCGTTTTTTTTTTATTTAAATTCATTTTCGAGTATCGGGAACCTCCAGATCTGCCCGGAATTGGGTCTGGAAAGTTTGTTAATACCACCGTCTGCAATAGAACTAGCATACCTGTTTTCTCTCTCTTTTCAAATTTTTTTGTATTATTTGGTCAAGGACTAGTAGTTCGTCTATTTTCACTTTCGCCAATAGTGTTAATATAACGGTTGATTACTCTTTTCAACTGGTATCTGTGGTCGATCAAACTGGTTTTGTCAGGAATAATACCTTTTTGTGTTGCACACTCCGCAATATACAACTTGACAACTTTCGTTGTACAACTTTTAATTGGTCAGATATCGCACAGCTGTTTAAGGTCTGAATAACTGAGTCGTCAAATAACTCTTTGAATTCTGCTCTTATATAATTGATTACAGTAATAAAATAATTTTTTTTAGTAATAATAATTAAATTGTTTATTTGTTCACAACATTCGCAATAGATAGTGTAACTATTTTCTCTTTATCCTCCATATTCCCGTTTTGATTGATCAGGTGTTGCGTGACTGTTCGTATTTTTTTTTGATATTCAAAATGGCGACAAACGAAAGGATTGATGTTTCGGACAGGTCCAGCTCTTGCGCGGTCTGCCAGCATGAGATGGTGCCGGCTGATGTTAAAATTATTACCAGGTGCAACCACCTATTTCATGATATCTGCCTCAACGATTGGTTGTTGCAGCGTAATACCTGCCCGATTTGTCGAGCCACTTGCGAGCCCAAAGATTTACAAAGGTTACCTCGAGGCATGGACAAGAACAATACGGTAGTACCACCTCCACCGCGACCGGTGACCCGTTCTATTACCGCCGGTTGGCAACGTCGTTCTAGTGCCGGAAATCAGCTTTCATCTACACCCATGGCAGTCCCCCTTCCACCATCTAGACTCGCCGATGAAGCGCGCGCGAATACGGTCCAAAGATCTCCCATACATGGTGCAGCTGCAGCGGAAGATCAAAGGTTCCATGAAGCGGTGAATGCGCACCTCGATCAGGAGATTTCTATGATCAGGCATTCAATGATGCAACAACGTGCTTCGGCACCTGAAGTGTTGGTACCTCTCGCACCAACTGCAATTTCACCCACCACACCGCAACATCACTCGGCTCACTCTGGAAATTATACACCCGTAAATGCGTATGCGCGGAATACTGTAGCAGGACCACCAATGTTTGCTGAGCCTCATCCTGCTCCGGCTCAAGCCAGAAGGCGAACACATCTCGAACAGCACTCTACAACAATTAGGAATTGGAACGTAACGTTCTCAGGTAGACCCGATGGACTAGATGTGGAAGCGTTCATCTTCAGAATAGAGCGGCTGACCGAGATGTGTTTGAACAGTGACTTCACTATTGTCACCCGCTGTCTGTACCTGTTGTTCACTGATCGTGCCGCTGATTGGTTCTGGAGATATTTTCGCCAGAATCGACAGCTTATTTGGACTGACTTGTGTCACGCACTACGAGTAGAATTTCAGGACCGGCAGACGGACGAAGAGGTGAAGGAGCGGATGAGGTCCAGGAAACAGAGACCCACGGAACTGTTTGATGAATTTTTACAGTCCATTTATCGACTGGCAGATGAATTACGAGTGCCGATGTCAGATGCAGAAATGTTGTCCATAATTCGAAACAACCTACGATTGGAAATCAGGAAAGATCTACTCTATGTCACCCTTTATGGACTGGAACATCTACGCCAGCTCTGCCGAGACCGCGAAAAATTATGGGCCGAATCAATAACCAGACCGCGAGATTATAATATTAGACCATCTAGACCGGTGTCAGAAGTTGACTTGGAACGTGAATTTTCGCAAATTCAAATTAGTGAATTGCCACCCGATTCTTTACCAAGTACATCTAATGAACTGGCGGCAATACAATCAGCTCCAAATATGAGACGAATTACCAGTTCCACTGTTTGTTGGAACTGCAAACGACCTGGTCATCGGTGGCACGAATGTCGTGAAGCTCAACGGTTGTTTTGTTGGGGATGTGGTAAGGACGATGTGCTATGTCCAAACTGCGAGATTTGTCAGGGAAACCGAAGGGGGGGCCAGAATCCAAACACCTTTTCTCGCTCCCAAGACACGTCTTAGATTCGTCTGAGCCTAAACTTATTTTTTCTCCTGACCCTTCTAATCATGCATCGGTCAACCATAATCCTCCCTTATTACACGAGACTCTGTCAAACCGAGCTTCGAACTCTGATGAGCAGGAACACCCTCTGGAAACACCAAATCTGAAAATGCCTCCTGGCTCACTAGTATCGACTCATGCCCATAACGTAAACTTATTGAAACGAGCACCCGAGCATACCGAACCACAACCGATAAACACTAACATCAAATCTTTCACACAGCGATTGAACGAATATTTGAAGATACGTTCGAACTTATTTATCGATTCATTATCGTATTTGAAACCTCCCTCACGCTCTGCTCTCCGTTCTCGCATTTATTGGCAGCAGCGACGTCGGTTTAAAACTAAGACCATTTCCTCTATTATAAAAATGTCCAACGACGTAAGATCTTATGCCACCGTCACAATACTAGGTAAACAGCATGCCGGACTATTGGATAGTGGAGCATCCTTGACTGTAATTGGTGGTGATTTTGCTAAGGAAATCGTGCAAACCCCAGACCTTCTGACTTATTCATCTGCGGTAGTCCGTACTGCAGATGGCCAAAGGCAGAAGATCTTGGGTTTGATAAGAACCAAGATTTCATTTATGAACCAAGTCAGAATCTTGGATGTCTACATTATCCCGTCTTTGACACAGAATCTATACTTGGGTATTGATTTCTTTAACGCGTTTGGCTTATTTAACCCTTTGTTTAATTTACCTACATTACCGACTACGGAGTCAGTACTATCCGAGTTGTCTATGGACGATCAAGCCCGTCTACAAAACACTATTCAGCTTCTACCATCATTTTCAAAAATGGGTCTGGGTCGAACACATTTGTTGGAACACGTTATTGATGTGGGGACTGCAGCTCCCATCAAGCAACGACACTATCCGATATCGCCCGCCATTGAGAAACTGATGGGAGAAGAACTGGATAGAATGTTATCTCTGGGTATTATAGAGGTTTCTAACAGTCCTTGGTCAAGCCCGGTGGTTTTAATTCGCAAACCCGGGAAGAATCGTCTTTGTTTGGATAGCCGAAAGGTCAATACCGTCACTAAAAAGGATGCTTACCCCCTTCCACAGATAGATGGAATTTTGAGTCGTCTGCCACATAGTAATTTCATTTCCAGCTTAGATCTGAAAGACGCTTTTTGGCAGATACCTCTAGAAAAACACTCCCGAGAGAAAACTGCTTTTACGGTCCCAGGGCGGCCATTGTATCAGTTCGTAAGAATGCCTTTCGGACTGTGCAATGCGCCGCAAACTATGACAAAACTTATGGACCAAGTAATCCCTCCACATCTCAAGTCGTGCGTCTTCGTATACTTGGATGATCTTTTGTTAGTTACAGATACCTTTGAGGCTCATCTGAAATTGTTGGAAGATATGTCCCAGTGTCTTAGACGTGCGAACTTGACGATTAATGTGGAAAAAAGTAAGTTTCTCTTGCCGGATGTCAAATATTTAGGATACGTCGTGGGAGGTGGTAAGCTCAAAATCGATCCTGATAAAACTCAGGCTATATCAGAATTTCCTACACCTCGAAAACCCAAACAGATTCGACGCTTCTTGGGTATGGCGGGTTATTATCGCCGTTTCATATCTGATTTCTCTGCTATGTCCTCTCCTATATCGGATTTGTTGAAGAAAAACTCTAATAAATTCGTATGGACTCCAGAAGCTGAAATAGCATTTATAAATCTTAAAAATGCTCTAGTATCAGCACCCGTCCTTATCAACCCCGACTATACTAAACCCTTTACTCTCCAGTGCGACGCTAGTAATGACGGTATAGGTTGTGTGTTACTTCAGTGTGACAATGACGGCATGGAACATCCCATAGCGTACATGTCAAAAAAACTGAATTCTGCGCAGCGCAATTACTCAACTAGTGAGAAAGAGTGTCTAGCCGCCGTACTGGGAGTAAAGAAATTTAGAGCGTATGTCGAGGGTCAGGCCTTTAAGATCATAACTGACCATGCTTCATTGAAATGGTTAATGCAACAAAAAGACCTTTCTGGTCGATTGGCTCGTTGGAGCTTGAAATTGCAGGGTTATGTCTTTGATATTGAGTATAGAAAAGGTAATTTAAACGTAGTTCCAGACACGCAATCAAGACGTGACTCTGTTGACGTCATTTCTGAATTATGTCCAGTGCCTGGATTAGATCTTAATTCCTCTTTCTTCAACACTTCCCGATATCTGGAGTTGGTAAATCTGGTTACCGAAGCAGACGGTACACTGCCTGACCTAAAGGTAAGTTATGGTCGAGTATATAAACGAGTGGCTTGTCTAGATCCCGATGTTCCCCTAGAAGATGAGGTTTGGAATTTAAATCACAACAGTTTGCAGATTTCTTGGCGAAGCACGGAGTGAAGCACACATTACTGGCCTTATATTCACCTCAAGCTAACGCTTCTGAACGGGTTAATAGAAGTGTTTTATCTGGTAGCCGAGCCTACTTAAAGGAGGAGCATTCTAAATGGGATCTGCACTTGAGCGAGATCGCTTGTGCACTACGTTGTTCTCTTCATCAAACTCTTAAATGCTCCCCCTATTTTGCTATGTTTGGGATATCTATGGTGACCCATGGTTCGTCTTATGATCTGCTACGACGGTTGAATTGCCTTCAGGAACCGGAGAAACGATTATACGACCTGATTATCTCAATAAGATTCGTATCCGAATTCTTGATTTGACTGCTGAAGCATTCGTCAAAAAGTGCTGAACGCTATAATCTACGAGCTCGAGTAACGTTGTTTAAACCTGGGGATACGGTGTTCCGGAGGAACTTTGTTTTGAGTGACGCCGGTAAGAAATTAGCTGCTAAACTTGCACAGAAGTTTATTGAGACCAGAGTAATAAGGTTGGTAGGTGGTTCCGCCTACGAACTGGAAGACCTGGTTTCTAAACGTAGAGGTGTTTATCACTCCAAGGACATTCGTGCCTAACATCGGTAATAATTCTTCTTTGTTTGTCAGTATGATGATAACTTTCGCTTGTGTTTCACCGCCATTGTAAGTCAAGATTATCGACGGCTATAAAGTATGAGGGTAGTTTCGTCGTGAATTCACAGTTCAGTGAGTGTGTATCAACTTTGGTGTTCGGATCTGGTTTCAAAAATTTTTTTTTCTGTGTTGACTATTTGCCAGCGAAATTCCGAGATCGAATGTATTGAATTTGGTTCAATTAGTTGCTTTGAAACTATGTGAACAGTTTTTTTTCAGCCTTCAGAGTCACTTGGACGGAAGCGTACAACAGTGTAGCCCGGCTAGCTCAGTCGGTAGAGCATGAGACTCGTGTTAGTTCAGGTGTGGGTTGCGAGCCTGCATAACGGAACCACGGAGTTGTGTCGGATATTTCATTGGGGGAGTCGGTCCAATGGTTTTTTTTCTTTTCGATCTGTAGCAGATTGAATAAATTTTTTTTATGTGACTTTAGAGTCTCGGGAACCCTCAGATCTGCCCGAAATTGGGTCTGGAAGATTTTGGTTGTCCATCGCTTGCAATAGAGTAGAGTACCGTTTTTTTATCGTTGTACCTCCAAGAAGTTTTTTTTTATAATCATAGATGCTTTGTTACTTTGTTTCTGCTAAGACTGGGTTTGCAATCTCGATCGATTTGATTGCTAATCTGTAGAACATTGAAGTGCCTCACCATACTGGTGTGGATGTACAAGGTCTGTTTGCGACCAGTCTAGTCCTTTTTCAACTTCTTTTTGGTCGTGAAGGCTCTTCCAAAAAGCACTTGTTCTGTAATGGATAGTCTGGGCTAATGTCTGAACCCAGTGTATTATAGTCTCAGATTTATTGGTTTTCATTTTTTTATTATTCACATGTACCGCGCGTAGTAGTTTCCCATCCATTCACCTTTAATAGCCATAATTTTATAGTCCCCGTAACTCATCGTTTTCCTATTCTTCTTAAAATTTAACTAAATTTTCATTAGCTGGACGGACGTGTTTGAAGAGAGTTGAGCTCCTTGCACTAATTGATTTGAAATTGTAATTAATTAAAAGTTGTCATTACCTATAGTAAACTTTCATCTTGATCGAAAATCGTATGAATGTAAAAATTTTCCTTAAGTTTTGTCTCTATAAACATTGCTATTTAATTTTGCAATTCACTAAAATTAACCCATACTATGTTTCTATTCGCTTTGGTTCACTCTATTACTTCAATTTGAATGCTCTAAACATCATACGTAACTTATACAACGAAGTTTTCAAAACCTTACAACAGCTGTGCGTTTATTTTTACAGTCATTAACCTGCAAAGAAGTATTATCTTGCTTTGTTGTACATTCAATTTCTTCTCTTTGCACAAAAAGAAAATTTAATTCATTCACGCATTATTTCATTTTGAAAAACTCAAACGGTTTGGTATAACCATAAAAATTTCCTACCAATTGTATATTTGCTTTGAATTAATGGTTTTGCATCGGAAACCTTATATTCGAGGTTTTTCGATTTTCAAAAAAGGAATTTTTTTTGGTATATATTGGTTCTACTGTAATGTTTTTGGCTCTTAGTTCTATTACGTTTGCATTTTGATGTTTGACGTCTCTTAGTCGACTGTCAGATTTCCATTTTTTTCTGTTGGGTGCGGAGTTGATTTTTGTTGGTAATTGGACGGATATCAAACTGTGGTGTGCAAAAAGATTGATTCTGGATACCGTGAACGAATCTCTCAACAAAATAGGAATCTATATAAAACCATGAGTGGATTTTGGCTGATTATCATGGTGATTGGATAGGTCAACCAGGAAAACACAATACGGACAACCGTAAATAATTTACCCGTAAGTTGACACACTTTAATTAGAGAATTTTCTCGATTTAAGCCGCATCACGGCATTACGGTCATTGCTCCGTATTTGATAGATATCGTTTATAGTGTGCAAATATCCGAACCAAAGTATACGGGACTGATACAAGTTACCAAGGAATGTTTTACCAAAACCGTACGAGGGAGTGCCGTTATATGAACCTTTAATATGTTTGGTTTTTGTTTGTTAATGTGATTTCCGAAATATTAATACAATAGTGCCAAAACGCGATTCCGGGCACATCTCTCCGATGTAATAAACACTGATATTACAATCTTATATGTTAATTTCTGTTATGTGCATAACCTAATGGCAAAATTAGAACTTCCGTTCATGTTAACCTTCAAACAGATGAATCAACAAAAAAATTTAAAGAAACGTTATACAATAAAACAAAAGGAAAACCAATATAACCCTGTATGTGAATGTACAGTTTTTGTGTGTTAAAATAAGATTTTTTTTTTCCTTGTTAAATTCCGTGTTCCTAGCTAAATTTACAAAACGGTGTTAATTGATTATTAGAAAAACGGAGAAAAGTCTGTGATCGTAGGACTAATTTATTTATTGATAATCTAAGATAAATTTGATGAACTGTATAGTACGTGTATGTTTTAAATCAATTTTTTTTTTGTTTTCTTTTGAAATTCCGTGTTCCTAGTCAAAAAAAAAAATGTATTGATTGAGAGCGAGTACTGGTATATTGCATGAACATTAGAAAATCAGAATTCGGTGATCTTAAATTTAATTTATTAACTAGTGATAGTATAATATTGAAACACCGAGCGTAAACTCTTGATTCATGGGACTAATTTATTAATTATTACTATTATGCTGTGAAGTAAATTATATGTATTTTAGAGGGTTCGTTGTTAGAATCCGAATATAACTAAAATAAAATATAAACGATCATTTGTGATTAATTATATATATATTAAATCAGAATTCAGTGTGATTAGTTTAATTGACTAGACTATTAAATGAATATAATGCCTTCCGTGTTATTAGTTTAATTCATCAAGTAGTGATATTATGTTATTAAATTGTACATTATAAAATCTAAACTCTGTGTTCTTGAAAAAAATTTATTTACTACCGCTACCCCCGTATTTATTCGTGGATGTTAGCTGTGTGACACCTGTACACGGTATTATCAGGATATTTGAATACAATGCAGCGTACCTAAATAATATTTCAATCAACTTATTAAGAGTACTACTTAAGTTTACGGTATTGGCTAACTTATCCAGCATTCATTTATACGAGCTGTCGTCCGGTAGTTTCCACGGATTCAACTATAATTACGAATTGCTGCCACGATTTATGGCAATGTATGGTCAGCGTTTCCGGCTTTAATTACCACTTTATTCGACGTCGTGCCATATTGTAGTTTCAACTTTTTTCTCAACTATATTCGCAAAGTGTGGCTACGAGTGTTTATATAACTATTGCCGTGGAGTATCAACATAGTCAACCATATTACGAATTCAATCAACATTTAGTTACCCTAATAGCTACATTGCGTTTTTGGTACCGTATTCAACTGTATTCATAATTGGACTCAACAATTCTTGATATCGATTGTTGCTGCATATTTTGTCTTCCTACCTACTCGACTGTAATTACCATATTCATTCAACGATTTTGGTTACTACTTTGTTCAACAATTTTTATTACAATTTTGGTCAACGCTTTTGACTACAGATTCATTCATCAATTGTGATTATAAAATTTATTCAACGATTTTGGATTGCAAGTTTGGTCAACGCATTTGACTACGCAGTTATTCAACGATTCTGATCATAAAATTGTGCACCGATTTTGCTTACAAATTTATTCCACGCATCTGCTTATAAATTCAGTCAACGCATTTGACTACGAATTTATTCAACGAGTTTAGTTACTACTTTATTACATTTGTTTGTAAACTGATTCAACGATTGTAGATATAAATTCAGTCAACGCATTTGACTACGAATGTATTCAACGATTGTGGTTACTATTTTATTCAACGCATTTGTTTACAAACTGATTCCACGATTTTAGATATAAATTTAGTCAACGCATTTGACTACGAATTTATGCAACGATTTTGATTATAAGATTATTCAACGCATTTGTTTATAAACTGATTCAACGATTATAGATATAAATTTAGTCAACGCATTTGGCTACGAATTTATGCCACGATTTTGATTCTAAAATTATTCAACTCACTTGATTGTAAAGTTAGTCAACGCATTTGACTGCGAATTTGTTCAACGATTCTGATGATAAACTTGTTCGACGATTCTCAATACAAATTTCTTCAACGCTGTTGATTACCAAATTAATTAATCGCTGCTTCATATCAAGTACGACCACCTAATTTTAATCAACGTGTATATGGCGGTGCTGATGGAGGGCTGAAACCAGGCGGATTTTGGAGGTGAGGAGGATATAACCATGGGTGAGTTTAGTTGATTGTTTTTTTTCTTTATTATTCGGGGGATTTAGGGGTGTGAATGTGTGTGTGTGTATGTGAGGGCGTATGTGAGTGAACGAGGGGGTTGAACGTGCCGACCGTTCTTCTTTCGTAGAAGGGGGTCGCCAGAGTCTCATTTTTGCCCTTGTATTTGTTTCCATTTCTGATCTATTTTGAAAATTCGCGTACATGTCTGCATTTGTATTGGAGCAGCAGGGTTTACCAATCGAACTCCATACTGTGATTAGCCGGAGCACAAAAATAAAACCTCATTTAGTTACGCGACCTGCTATGCCGCCTCATTGGTTCGCCAGTGAGACAGCTCTTCATTACAATTTAAAAAATCCAAAACAAACTGACATTAAAAGTCATTAAAAGATATTAGAAGTAAAACATTGTAAAATATAATATAAAACATTATAAGTAAAACTGACATTAAGCCTGTCGTTCAGTGGCTAAAAATTCAAACATAATTATAGTTCAACATGCAAATTATAAGAGGCGCTTACCAATCGATTGAATTACTGAATGATTCACTTAAACTGAATTGGTCTAATATTCAGTAAATCATCAAAAATAAAGCCAAAACAACACAAATTTTTGACATTTAAAAAATACATAGCCAAAATCGAAAATTTAGACACAAACAAATATGTTCCGATTTATTTTTTTATTATTTTTAATGTTTGACCACAAACCGTAAATAAAAAAATATGAATATGTTGAACTGATGTACCTATTTTTTCCTTCACTTTATTCAATTCAATTCAGTTCGATAGGAGCTCAGTTCACGTTCAGTGGAAACTGAATATTACCATTGGAACATACAAATTCCGGAATACAATTCAGTTTAAGTGAATCATTCAGTAATTCACTCGATTGGAAAGCACCTAAGGTAGGATCCCGTTAGGTTATTTTTGGTCGACGCAATGGCTATTCTGTATATTTTTATTCTGTGATATTACTCTTTGACGTCAAATATGCTACCAAATATTTTTGATAATTTAGTCGTTCTAATATTAATTAATATTTAGAACTGTTAAATAGTATAGAAAACATATAAAACCTATTAATTCAGTAAATTATTTGTGATGTAACATCACCCCGATGGAAAATCTCCCATCAAGAATAATATAAGAACTGAATCTAAAAAATTATGGTGCAAATTATGAAACTTTTTGCAATCCATACAATTTTGGAGCGATCTAGTTTCGAACCAATGAGAAAATTTTTAAACTTTAAAAAAGTTTATCATTCTCATCAGGGCTAGCCGACTAGATAAACTCTACCAAAAAATGTTAACGCTAATGATTATAAACCAAAAATTAGGTTACAACTCTAAAATTAATTGACTAAACCTGAATTTATTAAATGTATGTTTATGTAAATTTTTTGTTTTTACACTTCGCTAGAGTTGTAGCCTAATTTTTGGTTTATAATCATTAGCGTTAACATTTTTTGGTAGAGTTTATCTAGTCGGCTAGCCCTGATGAGAATGATAAACTTTTTTAAAGTTTAAAAATTTTCTCATTGGTTCGAAACTAGATCGCTCTAAAATTGTATGGATTGCAAAAAGTTTCATAATTTGCACCATAATTTTTTAGATTCAGTTCTTATATTATTCTTGATGGGAGATTTTCCATCGGGGTGATGTTACATCACAAATAATTTACTGAATTAATTGTTGATCATGATTCATGTGTCAATAGACACAAGTGAAGACTAGTCATCTTCTTCTCACAGATACAATTTTGTTATTCAATACTAGAAAATCTAGAGTATAACAAAACAGTGATCACCAGAGAAATTAATTGACTAAACCTGAATTTATTAAATGTATGTTTATGTAAATTTTTTGTTTTTACACTTCGCTAGAGTTGTAACCTAATTTTTGGTTTATAATCATTAGCGTTAACATTTTTTGGTAGAGTTTATCTAGTCGGCTAGCCCTGATGAGAATGATAAACTTTTTTAAAGTTTAAAAATTTTCTCATTGGTTCGAAACTACTAAAATTGTATGGATTGCAAAAAGTTTCATAATTTGCACCATAATTTTTTAGATTCAGTTCTTATATTATTCTTGATGGGAGATTTTCCATCGGGGTGATGTTACATCACAAATAATTTACTGAATTAATAGGTTTTATATGTTTTCTATACTATTTAACAGTTCTAAATATTAATTAATATTAGAACGACTAAATTATCAAAAATATTTGGTAGCATATTTGACGTCAAAGAGTAATATCACAGAATAAAAATATACAGAATAGCCATTGTGTCGACCAAAAATAACCTAACGGGATCCTACCTTAGTTGATTTAAATAAAAAGTCAGTTGATTTAAATAAAATTATATGAAGTTTAATAGATTGATGTAGTTCATCTAATTTAACTTCAAATGTTGTCACTGTTCATATGTAAATTCCACTATGGTTAAATTGTTGCAATAAAAGATTTCAGTAGAATGTAATAGTAAATAATTTTCTTCATTTCTAATTCTTATATAAATTACAATAAATTTACAAACTGAATCGAATTTAACATTTATTTTGTTATCTTTATAATTATTAACAAATGTTCAAATCACCAATATGTAGTAGTAATTATTAATAGATAATGCAGTTTATTTAAATTAACTTTTAAATTAAATTAGTTGTTCTAATTTTTCAACTGTCAGCCATATGAATTTTTAATAAAAACTAACTGTTTTGTTTTCCAACGCATTCATGGATTTGTTTTAAAATTAAATCAAAAGTAAGGTAGGTGCGATTGGAAATAAAATTTGTTAAAATATTTTATCAGTGTTCGCCACATATCAATTAATTAAACTCTGAAATAATGTGTTGTAGCTATTTTGTTTGGAGGTCTTTTGTATTGTAAATGTAATTGTAAATGTAAAATTGTATTGTAAATATGATGTATGTAATATATTTTATATGATGTATTGTAATATCAGGTGTAGATTATTTAGATCAAAGATCGGTTTTTATTAAAAGTTTCAATTATTTAGTTGGGTTAGAAAACTTTAGATCTGGAAAGTCAAACTCATTTCGGTTCACGGGCCAAATTTTTCCAAAATTAGTTGCCAAATCCTTATGTGGGCCACATGTTCTTGGTTTTGTTAAAAATTTAAATGAGGTATGATATTTTAGGTGGGTTATAAAAACGTGTTCGTGTTATAGTTGAATGGATGATTCCAGCTTCAGCCATTTGCTACTAATATTAAAAATAATATGTTATTAAAATATGATGTATTATTTTGTAGGAAATAATTTCTTTTAACCTCACTATTTGTGATTTTCGGAAGTTAGTAGGTATATTTTATCCCGTACTATCCTAAATCACGTGTGCAGTTATTGTTGACTGTTTCCAATCAATTTTGCGACATAACTGTCAAAGTAAATTAGCGAATCAAATGAATTTTTCAATTCGAAATCAGTTTTTCGGGTTATCTGAATCAACCTTGTAGTTATTTGTTAATAAAAACTACTTTTATTTCTGAACGTGTTGCGGTTGGGATTCGAACTCAGAATTTTTTAATTAATAATTTTAATTTTCTTAATGGTTTGCCTAAATGTATATGATATTTTATACTTGGCTTTTTATTCAAATTTCACACAGTTATCTTAGATCGATTTTTTTTCGGGAACAGAATTACCTTTCAAATGGAAAATTAAGGTATAATGTGACAAACAAATTCATTTAGATGAAAATTATATACATTTATATATTTATTATATACATACACTACCGCTCAAAAAGATAAATACACCAGTGAATTTAGAATTTTCCAATAATTTTCAAATAAGACACAATAAACAGCAATTTCAAATGACAAATTAATTCATTTTATTACTTTATCTATTAACTTTCATATAAAAAAAACAATTATTACATAAATTTTCTTAAATTCGAGATTCCTCAAAAATCCACCTTTTGCTTTAATAACAGTGCGGTATAATCGGGACATTCTTTGAGTAAGTTTATCCAAAGTTTCTGAAATTATTTGATTCCAGCATTGTTTTAGCAGCTCCCAGAGATTTTTCTGCGATGTTTGACCTATCTCTCGAACCTTACGATCAAGTTCGTCCCATTTTGTATCGCAAGTATGACGGTTCCAGAGTAAGTCATTGACAATTGTACGCCGGGTCCTGTTAGTAATAAATAAAACTTAGTTAACAAAAAATTAGAGATTTTAATTCATCAGTAGTAATTTCAAATTGATAAGCAGCATTCATGTTCAAATTTCAAATTTCATTCATGTTCAAATAAAACAGGAACATTACTCTCGATCTAATATTTTCACATGTAAATAACAGTAGGTGCAAATTTAAAAAGGTTTGTAAATTAAAAACCTGCTTTAGTAAGTAGTTTAAATTCAATTATTTTAAAATAATACACATGCAATTGTTTTTAATTTAACGGATAATTTTTTATTCACCTTGTTGGATTCATCATGTCTTAATCGATATATTTTGCCTGTAGTTGTTATTATAGGATCAACTTTTGTCAACACTTCCTTTTCATAAATAGTTAATATGTTTTAATATGTTTTATTTTTCATTTTTTCCATACTACTTATATGCCAAATTTCAGGAAAATCAAAAATGGTTAAGTTCAAATTTCGACTTTTTCACCTGCGTAGATCACGTTTTTTATCATTACGTCTTTACTTACTTGAGTTTAATTGATTTAAAAAATCCAAAAACAATACAAAAATGTTTATATAGAAATTTATTAGTTCTTCGAAATATATTTATTGATTCTGTTTTTAATGGAAATAATGCACTGCTTTTTATTTTTCAATTCATCGAAAGTTTTTGGCTTGATGTAATTTTTAATATCGATCGAAAACATTGTAAGCCGTTTGTGTTTTGAGCACAGAAAAAATCGGATACCTTTTATAGCGCCATTTTAGGTAGATTTCATATAAAAATCTACCTATTGCAATGGGCTTCATCTCGGAATTTCGGAAAAATTTTGGTGCGAAACGACTATATATGATAAGCGGAGACGAAAAAATAAAAAATAAAAAAATTTATATATATATATATATATATATATATATATATATATATATATATAAACCAACCAGTCACTCAACCCGATCATTTTAGATTTTCATGAAACTCTCTAGGTTGTACACAATTCAGATATTTGAAATTTAAAGTATACAGGTAAGCCCCAAAATGATTATATGCGAAAATTTTGGAAGTTTTATTACACAAAAACGTAAAGAAATAAAAAAATTGGAAAATCGTTTTTTACTTGTATATTCTTGGAGAACAATTTCTGTGAGTTTCATAAAAATCTAAAATGTTTAGGTTGAAAATTAAAGTTTTTTGGTTGGTTTGAAATGGAATGCCCCAATAAGAAAATTTATATTTAATTAAAATCTCTTCCTAAAAATAAAAACATTATCCCAATAAAAGTCTTCTGCTAAAAGTTATATAAGAACTCTTAACACAGACTGAAGTCTTAAGATCTCAGAGCCTTTTTACTACTATTAACATTTTACAAAATTTTATTTTTGATAACTTCTAAATATTTTTCCACACAGGGAAAAACATCAAAACAAGCATCTTAAAGAAGAGGACTCTCGCTCAAATGCGATAGATGTTAAGATACATGATATTTTTTGTAATAATAATAATAATAATCATAATAATAATAATGCTGTATATTTAGATGGTAAAATAATAGGTAGCCAGAAATTTTATAGTTTTGACGACCTGATTGAGGAAGTTAGTGATGATCCTAATAATATTAGTTTAGATGACTATCATTTTGATATAGAAGAGAGTTGTGCTCTATCCCCAGATTTAAATATGAAAAGCTTAGAAGTAGTTTCAGATGCTCAAGAACCAGTAGATGGTATGGAGAGTATTAAACTTGGTGGTCGTCGTCTTGTTAATATAGATAGTTTCATCCAGCAATTGCAAGCAATTGATAGTCATGCTCCATTTGATTGTGGAATCAAAGACTTGCGGGTAACTGGTGAATTTAAGCGCGGCTTTTCTGCAGACATTTCTTTCGAGTGCAGAATGTGCCGCAATGAATTCAAAGTCAGTACATGTGAACCTTTTAGGGAAAAAGACGAAGACGACAAAATGAGTGTCAATTACGCTGCAGCCCTCGGATTCATTTCAACGGGCGGCGGCTACTCCCAAATGCAAGAGGTGACGGCAGTGTTAGAAATTCCGTGCATGGGACCGGTAAAATATGATTTCACTCAAAAACATATAGGGCAGGACCAAAATAGTACTGCACAGGAATGCATGAAAGAGGCTGTTGAAGAAGAAAAACAGCTTGCTATAAAGGCTGGTGAAATCGATAGAGATGGCATACCCCTACTAACAGTGGTAACTGATGGGGTGTGGTCCCATAGATCATATGGGACAAATAATAAAGCTTTATCCGGTGCCGCAGCAATAGTTGGATATCGTACTAGAAAAGTTTTGTGGTTTGGCGTCATGAATAAATTTTGTTCGAAATGCTGTCAAAGTGCAGAGGGCAACATCCCAAAGCCTGCAACAGAAAAACATGTCTGCAACAAAAACTTTTCTGGCTCTTCAACTTCAATGGAATCCCACATCATCTTAGAAGGATTCAAGATGAGTGAGAAATTATACGGTGTCCGCTATAACACCTTGATTGCTGACGGGGACAGCAGCGTTTATCATAAGCTGCTTCAAAGCAGGGTGTATGAAAATACCCCTATTACTAAAATAGAATGCTGTAACCACCTTTTTCGACGCTTTAGGAAAAATTTAGATTCACTTTCGAGACGGAATAAGCAGTTTGGCTTACCGTTTCGACAAATTATACGAAACGAAACTCCTCGTATTATTCGTTCGATTTATGCAGCAATTAAATACCACCGAACCAACAACACGGACGGACTAACGGACGCAGACAAAATAAGAAATTTAAGAAACGACTTGCACAATGTTCTATACCATATTTTCGGTTCACATGCTAAATGTGAATCGTACTTTTGTAAATTTCAAAGAACAGATAATAATGATCCTCTCCCCCCTGATATGAAACAAAAATTTAAAAAATTAAAAGATTCTGGTATATTGAAAGAAGTGATTGTTGCACAAGATAGATTAGCTAGAAATGCCAAAAGTCTTTTTTATGGTTTAAATTCCAATGTAGTCGAGCACCTTCATTCAATTATTGCGACATATGTAGGCGGCAAACGTGTTAACTTTTCCAGAGGGCAAAGTTACGGGAATAGATGTGCCGGTTCTGTGATTCATTTCAACACTAAGGCTGGCTTAACTAGTTTTCACGAGCGGGTTTTCCATAAATCGCCCAAATTAATAAAACTAGTTGAGCAGAGAAGACAAAAAAAAAATCTTCGTAAATTGGGTATCGTTCGTCGTCGACGTTTTATCCAAAAAGAAGATGGAGATTATGGTGCTGAATCCAACAAACCGGACATGAGCAAGGATGATTACATTGAACGAGCTCGCGCCATAAAAGAAACGTTGAAAGAGCAACAACAGGAGAGACACAATATCCAAGAGGAAACAATAGGCCAAGCTTCTTCAAGCAGATGGGTAAATCTGAGGCAAACATTACTCACTGCATCAAATTTTGGCAGAGTATGTAATGCAAAAAAGTTGCAATCTCAACTCAAACCAATATTATACTCCACAGTTTCAACTGATAGCATGATTTATGGAAAGTTGAACGAAGATCTTGCCATAAAACCAATAGAGGCTAAATTGGGAATAAAGATCAGTAGCTGTGGTTTATTTATTGATGAAAAGGCCTATTTTCTTGGAGCTTCTCCCGACGGAGTAATTGATGGTAGTAACGGTATTGTAGAAGTAAAGTGTCCTAAATCGGCTTCAAATTTGTCGGTTTTGAAGCTTTGCAAATCGGCAAAATTAAATATTTAAATTTTGATAAATCTAATAATAAAATTTTAGGCCTTAAAAAAAAGCACCCTTACTACTACCAAATACAAGGACAGCTCCACATTTCCCAAAAAGAGTATAGTGTATTTGGGGTGTGGACGGGTACGTCGGATCAGCAAATTCAGGACCCAAAACTGTTGAACCAATATTTGTTTGTTGAAACAATATTGTACGATCGGGATTTTTTTGATAACGTTATGTATCCTCGCTTGAAGGATTTTTATTTCGAATGGTTGCTTCCTGAAATTATTGATCCGCGTTATTCCAGCAAAAGGGATTTTAGGCATGAAGGGTTTAAGGGTTTAGATTCAGAAAACTAATTTATATTAGCATTTTATTATTATTTTTATTATTATTATTAAATAGATTTAATTTTAATACTAATGTTAGTTAAATTAAATTAAATAGTTATATAAGTTTATATAAATGTAACAACCCAATTTCTTACTAATAAATACCTTCCCATTCCTTTCCACGGCGAGCGTATCCTTCACCTTCACGTGGTGTTCGCTGGACGGTTATGTATTATTTCCAATCATTTTACATATTGTATTAAAATTATATATTGAATGTTAAAATAATATCAATTTGTGTCAACTATATATGCTATATAGTTGACACAAATTGATATTATTTTAACATTCACTATATAATTTTAATACAATAGGTAAAAATAAAAATTGAAATCTTTTTCTGAATGTGATAATTCTGTATCTGTAATTGAACTGATCTGAATACATAATTGACTGAGAAGGATTCTATTATAAAATTTAAGAAAAAAAAATTTGTAAAAAGTAGGTTTGCTAAATTAATTGTTGTAAAAGAAAAATTATGTAAATAAAAATTGAGCAAAATAAAAAAATTTGAGTTAAAGGGATCAATTTTTGTTGATTTGTTAATTTGTATTTTTATATTGCAATGAGCGTCATCTCATTTTCAACAATCCTCAACAACAACAATTTGCAAAAACCTTATAACAATGAAAAAAAGTTGAAAAGATTTGAATTGAAGAAATTGATTATTTAGTCCAATTTTTTACGTGCTTTCTATATTCTTTTCATGTTGAGATAGGTAAGTGAATTTCGTTGAGATAGGTAAGTAAGTTCGGTGAAAGGTTATGGTTTTACATTTAGACTCGTTTAAAAACAGTTGATTATCGTTACACCCGGAACAAAATCTATTTAATTCCTCTTGCATTATTTTTGCGTCTGTTTCGTTGCGAATAACTTTGAAGATTTTAATATCGTCAGCATAAATAAGAACTTTGCATTGAGTAAAGCAAAATATAACATCATTTATAAATAAAATAAACAATAACGGACCTAAATGGCTGCCTTGAGGCACGCAGGACAAGACAGTTGTATTTCAGATAGTCAAACTCTAATTGCGTAGATTTGTAAATTTTGTGAGCCTTATGCATTCGATTTTTTAAGTTAACCAAATTTTTATTGAACCACGGCTGGCGAAAAAATGACACGTTTGACCGGTATTGTGGAATTCAATTATTATTATTAGAAAATAAATAAAAACCTTTCTTTTGACACACTTGACAACATTTTTTTGACAAACTTATAATGCCATAATTCTCAATAACAATAATAAAACTTCATTTCAAACAAACAATTAATTTTATTTTTTTTTCCAAAAAATTGGGTAAAAAACTAAATAAAAATCTTTTGACACACTTGACAACATTTTTTTGACAAAATTATAATGCCATAATTCTAAATAATAATAATAAAACTTCATTTCAAACAAACAATTAATTTTATTTTTTTTTCCAAAAAATTAGGTAAAAAAATAAATAAAAACCTTTCTTTTGACACACTTGACAACATTTTTTTGACAAACTTATAATGCCATAATTCTCAATAACAATAATAAAACTTCATTTCAAACAAACAATTAATTTTATTTTTTTTTCCAAAAAATTGGGTAAAAAACTAAATAAAAATCTTTTGACACACTTGACAACATTTTTTTGACAAACTTATAATGCCATAATTCTAAATAATAATAATGAAACTTCATTTCAAACAAACAATTAATTTTATTTTTTTTCCCAAAAAATTGGGTAAAAATCTAAATAAAAATCTTTTGACACACTTGACAACATTTTTTTGACAAAATTATAATGCCATAATTCTAAATAATAATAATAAAACTTCATTTCAAACAAACAATTAATTTTATTTTTTTTTCCAAAAAATTGGGTAAAAAAATAAATAAAAATCTTTCTTTTGACGCACTTGACAACATTTTTTTGACAAAATTATAATGCCATAATTCTCAATAATAATAATAAAACTTCATTTCATCACGGCAACACAAAATCCAGTTCACAAAAGAACTTGGATATTACATTGTGGGGTAAAATAAAAATTTAAACTAAATCTAATTGAAATATACATTTATAAAACTTGTGTTTTTCCAGGTGTTTTGTTACAATTACAGAAAAACTACCAGAATTGTATATAAAAAGAATATTAAAACAGCCATCACGGCAACACAAAATCCAGTTCACAAAAGAAGCTCTATTCAGAGTTCGAACATTAAATCCTGTTAATTACGATTCTAAATTAAAATTTTGGAAAAATGCCATAACAAAATATTGTTTGTATAAAGGGGAAAGCAATATAAATATAAAAGAATTGAAAAATGCATTTCAGCGTAACAATCCAACGGTATTAGAGGATATGTTTCAGAAAGAAGTTAAATTAAAAAATGATTTCATGGAAATTCGACCGTATACATGGAGTGGAAGGGGGTTTTAATTCGTTGATAAAAAAGTATTTCAAAGAGTCTCAATAAATTTAAAAATTTAATGATACAAACAAAAGATGATTTCACAGAATATGTTAAAGGTGATTTTTTATTTAAGATTCTGTTGTCTCGAGGCATAATTTCTATTCTTATTTGTAGAATCAATCAACAAAAATCCAAAGGGAAATTGAATATTTAACCGAATCTGTTATGTCCTTGTAGCCGATGCTATCGAAAAGCTTACCAATTCCAATTTAGAGTTTAAATTAACAAATGAAGGTCTTGTTAGCAATTCAACAGTTAGAAAACGATAGATAATTACTCAAAAATTATAATAAAATTCGGTGTCACCGCACAAAAAGTCACACTAATCAATGAGCTTCAACGTTCTATTTATAATCTAGAAAAAACAGGAAAACATTTATTGAAAATTATTGATAAAATTGAAAATGAATTAAAAGAGTTAGACATAAAAATATGAGGGTTGATTAGGGATGGCAAACGAAATTCGGCAAAGTTTCATCTTCGTTAGATCAAATACAAAGACTACAATCTCGAATTCAAGATACAACGAGTGATGCTAAAGTGTTGGAAGCTTTTAAAATTGGTTCTAAAACTATCAAAAATTTGCTTTCTGATTCGGGAATTACGCTGGATAGCGTTGATGAGGCATTGGCAGATGTCTAAGAAAAGCATGAGGTACATGATGATATCCAATCAACGTTGGGCGGTGGTAACACATTTAATATAATTGATGATTCCATTCTGGAAAAAGAATTAGAGGAATTGTTATTAGGAGATGCCTTCCCTGATGTTGTACTGTCTGATATTAATAAAAACGACGGAAATGAAAAGGAGAAACCAAAGGATGCAATATTAAATATGGATGACTCGATAGAACGTCGTATGAATGAATTAAGAATTGAGTTTGGTGATGGATGTTTTTTTTTTTTAAAACAGCCTCAGTGATGATAATTTTCTCCTATACTGATGTAACACCCCTTTCAAATATTCAAGCAATAAACAGGAACTAAATTATATCTATTATCTGTTTATCGTTTAAATCCAAAGTAAAATAAATCTTTTTTGTTCAAATTTTTAAAAAAACATTTTTATTTTTTATTTGACGACGTTTGTGCTTATAACACAAGCTATCTTCAGGTCAGAAAAAAATATATCAACTATACAAAACAGAAAATGAAAATTACACAATTTAAACAATATTAACAAAAAACACTTACAAAAATGTTTTGTCCAAATAAATTACTTCACTGATGTCACTATTATAATATTATTAATTATAATTTTCAAATAAATTAAAAAAATTTTAAATTAAAAAAAGTAAAACTCAACTGAAACTTACAAAATATCTTCTTTAAACAAACGGATAAAAAAATTTTTTTGAAATGTAAACCAAAGATAGACAGACAGTATTTAAAAAAAAAAATTTTTTAAATATTTAAATAAAAGAAAGGTATACGTTATTATATCAGCACCAAAATAAGAAGCAATGGCTGATGACGCCCATACAGCGTGGTGATTTAATTCTAACAAGTATCATATATCATATACCTCACCATCAAATAATCGGGAAAAAAATAATACGTGATGTATAAAATCGTTTAAATTTGTTGGCTCATATTCTTCATTTTAACAATAAGTTTCACTAACCCTCTTTAACATTTCGAAAGTTTAATGTTTTATTGTTTATTTTTAGTAAGTCATTGTATTTTTAAATTGTTATAAAATTAAAAATATTGTACTTACTTTAATTGAAATTAAATTTTGCCCTCAAATACACAGAAAAATATACTTCTATTAACATCTTATATTGGAGTACTAGTTACAAAACCTGCCACCAGCAGCGCGATTTTTTAGATTCCAATCGTCAATTGACGATTGGAATCTAAAAAATCGCGCTGCTGGTGGCAGGTTTTGTAACTACTACTCCAATATAAGATTTTCACAGAAGTATATTTTCTGTGTATTTGCGGGCAAAATTAAATTTCAATTAAAGTAAGTACAATATTTTTAATTTTATAACAATTTAAAAATACAATGACTTACTAAAAATAAACAATAAAACATTCAACTTTCGAAATGTTAAAGTGGGTTAGTGAGACTTATTGTTAAAATGAAGAATAAGAACCAACAAATTTAAACGATTTTATACATTTTATTATCAAAAATTTTATTTGTTTAATGTGATATATTTACATTTTGTTTTTCGCTCTTTAACTAATTTATGAATATTAAGTACAAATATATGTAACTATAATATTGGTAATTAATTACTAAATAAAATACAATCAATCAATCACGTATTATTTTTTTCCCGATTATTTGATGGTGAGGTATATGATATATGATACTTGTTAGAATTAAATCACCACGCTGAATGAGCGTCATCAGCCATTGCTTCTTATTTTGGTGCTAATATAATTTAGTTCCTGTTTCTTGCTTGAATATTTGAAAGGGGTGTTACATCAGTATAGGAGATAATTATCATCACTGAGGCTGTTTTTTTAAAAAGAAACATCCATCACCAAACTCAATTCTTAATTCATTCATACGACGTTCTATCGAGTCATCCATATTAAATATTGCATCCTTTGGTTTCTCCTTTTCATTTTCATCGTTTTTATTATTATCAGACAGTACAACATCAGGGAAGGCATCTTCTAATAACAATTCCTCTAATTCTTTTTCCAGAATGGAATCATCAATTATATTAAATGTGTTACCACCGCCCAACGTTGATTGGATATCATCATGTACCTCATGCTTTTCTTGAACATCTGCCAATGCCTCATCAACGATATCCAGCGTAGTTCCCGAATCAGAAAGCAAATTTTTGATAGTTTTAGAACCAATTTTAAAAGCTTCCAACACTTTAGCATCACTCGTTGTATCTTGAATTCGAGATTGTAGTAATTGTATTTGATCTAACGAAAATGAAACTTCGCTGAATTTCGTTTGCCGTCTCTAATCAACCCTCATATTTTTATGTCTAAATCTTTTAATTCATTTTCAATTTTATCAATAATTTTCAATAAATGTTTTTCTGTTTTTTCTAGATTATAAATAGCACGTTCAAGCTCATTGATTGGTGTGACTTTTTGTGCGGTGGCACCGAATTTTATTATAATTTTTGAGTAATTATCCATCGACTCTTTTCGTTTTCTAACTGTTGAATTGCTAACAAGCACCTTCATTTGTTAATTTAAACTCTAAATTGGAATTGGTAAGCTTTTCGATAGCATCTGCTAAGGACATAACAGATTCGTTTAAATATTCCATATCCCTTTGGATTTTTGTTGATTGATTCTACAAATAAGAATAGAAATTAAACCTCGAGACAACAGAACCTTAAATAAAAACTCACCTTTAACATATTCTGTGAAATCATCTTTTGTTTGTATCATTAAATTTTTAAATTTATTGAGACTCTTTGAAATACTTTTTTATCACCGAATTAAAACCCCTTCCACTCCATGTATACTGTCGAATTTCCATGAAATCATTTTTTAATTTAACTTCTTTCTGAAACATATCCTCTAATACCGTTGGATTATTACGCTGAAATGCATTTTTCAATTCTTTTATATTTATATTGCTTTCCCCTTTATACAAACAATATTTTGTTATGGCATTTTTCCAAAATTTTAATTTAGAGTCGTAATTAACAGGATTTAATGTTCGAACTCTGAATGGATCGAACAAAGCATCGATTTTTACATCGTCTTTCCATTCATCAGGATAATACGATTAATATTCTTTTTATGTACAATTCTGATAATTTTAACAAAACACCTTGAAAAACACAAGTTTTATAAATGTATATTTCAATTAGATTTAGTTTAAATTTTTATTTTACCCCACAATGTAATATCAAAGTTCTTTTGTGAACTGGATTTTCTGTTGCCGTGATGGCTGTTTTAATATTCTTTTTATATACAATTCTGGTAGTTTTTCTGTAATTGTAACAAAACACCTGGAAAAACACAAGTATTATAAATGCATATTTCATTTGGATTTAGATTAAACTATTATTATTCGGCTTGAAAACTTACTAATGCAAACACAAATTTTAGAATGTATACAAAAATGAACTAAATGTCAAAATTTATATTGGAGTACTAGTTCTGATTCTTACCACCAGAAGTTTCCTCCAATCGTCAATTGAAATTTAATTTTGCCCTCAAATACATAGAAAAATATACTTCTATTAACATCTTATATTGGAGTACTAGTTACAAAACCTGCCACCAGCAGCGCGATTTTTTAGATTCCAATCGTCAATAGAAGAATTTCGACTCATTTATTCGACTTTTACTTCTAACTTCACTTCAAACTTGCTTAAGGTAGGAAACAGTTTGGTTATGTATTCTACATTTTGGTGGTTTATAGTTTTACATTTAAAAAATCCAAAACAAACTGACATTAAAAGTCATTAAAAGATATTAGAAGTAAAACATTGTAAAATATAATATAAAACATTATAAGTAAAACTGACATTAAGCCTGTCGTTCAGTGGCTAAAAATTCAAACATAATTATAGTTCAACATGCAAATTATAAGAGGCGCTTTCCAATCGATTGAATTACTGAATGATTCACTTAAACTGAATTGGTCTAATATTCAGTAAATCATCAAAAATAAAGCCAAAACAACACAAATTTTTGACATTTAAAAAATACATAGCCAAAATCGAAAATTTAGACACAAACAAATATGTTCCGATTTATTTTTTTATTATTTTTAATGTTTGACCACAAACCGTAAATAAAAAAATATGAATATGTTGAACTGGGTTTCGTTCGGAAACTCGAAATCGGTTGCTTATTTTCTAAAATAGGCAACTGTCATTCCAAGGGGCGTGGCTACCAGTTCTTCAACAAGAACAAGAATTGGCATTATGTTTCCGAACGACCAGTTGCCTATAAATATATATATGAAGTATTAAAAATTAATAATTATGTATTAAAACTTATCACAATAATAATAATAATTTAACAACAGGAAAAGCAAACTAAACACAACACGAAACATGTTTGGTTTGTGTGACAAAATAGTTATTTGCAGATTTCAAATTATGAAAAATAAAAAAATGATATAAGCTTTGAATTTTTATTTGATTAATTTTTGTATAAAAAAATAGATGCAGATTTAAAAAAATCAATTTTCATATTTCTAGTAAATAAATGAGACACACAAAATAAAATTTATATTTTTAATAATAATATTGTATTTGTTTCGATTAAAATCAAACAAAAACCGCAAATGTCACTTTTAGATCTCAGTTATTATTTTGGATCTCAAAATCAGCGAGTCCAAAATAAGCGATCGAATCGCCTATTTTGGAATAGAAATGGAGTTTCCGAACAACTTTATCTGTCAAATCGCTTGCTTAAATAGGCAAGAAATAGTTTAAGAACGACCATTTCCAGCCACAAACGTCAAAATAGGAAAATAAGCAAGCGATTTGTTGTTTACGAACGAGCCCCTGATGTACCTATTTTTTCCTTCACTTTATTCAATTCAATTCAGTTCGATAGAAGCTCAGTTCACGTTCAGTGGAAACTGAATATTACCATTGGAACATACAAATTCCGGAATACAATTCAGTTTAAGTGAATCATTCAGTAATTCACTCGATTGGAAAGCACCTAAGGTAGGATCCCGTTAGGTTATTTTTGGTCGACGCAATGGCTATTCTGTATATTTTTATTCTGTGATATTACTCTTTGACGTCAAATATGCTACCAAATATTTTTGATAATTTAGTCGTTCTAATATTAATTAATATTTAGTCTATTAATTCAGTAAATTATTTGTGATGTAACATCACCCCGATGGAAAATCTCCCATCAAGAATAATATAAGAACTGAATCTAAAAAATTATGGTGCAAATTATGAAACTTTTTGCAATCCATACAATTTTGGAGCGATCTAGTTTCGAACCAATGAGAAAATCTTTAAACTTTAAAAAAGATTATCATTCTCATCAGGGCTAGCCGACTAGATAAACTCTACCAAAAAATGTTAACGCTAATGATTATAAACCAAAAATTAGGTTACAACTCTAAAATTAATTGACTAAACCTGAATTTATTAAATGTATGTTTATGTAAATTTTTTGTTTTTACACTTCGCTAGAGTTGTAGCCTAATTTTTGGTTTATAATCATTAGCGTTAACATTTTTTGGTAGAGTTTATCTAGTCGGCTAGCCCTGATGAGAATGATAAACTTTTTTAAAGTTTAAAAATTTTCTCATTGGTTCGAAACTAGATCGCTCTAAAATTGTATGGATTGCAAAAAGTTTCATAATTTGCACCATAATTTTTTAGATTCAGTTCTTATATTATTCTTGATGGGAGATTTTCCTTCGGGGTGATGTTACATCACAAATTATTTACTGAATTAATTGTTGATCATGTGTCAATAGACACAAGTGAAGACTAGTCATCTTCTTCTCACAGATACAATTTTGTTATTCAATACTAGAAAATCTAGAGTATAACAAAACAGTGATCACCAGAGAAATTAATTGACTAAACCTGAATTTATTAAATGTATGTTTATGTAATTTTTTTTGTTTTTACACTTCGCTAGAGTTGTAACCTAATTTTTGGTTTATAATCATTAGCGTTAACATTTTTTGGTAGAGTTTATCTAGTCGGCTAGCCCTGATGAGAATGATAATCTTTTTTAAAGTTTAAAAATTTTCTCATTGGTTCGAAACTAGATCGCTCTAAAATTGTATGGATTGCAAAAAGTTTCATAATTTTTTAGATTCAGTTCTTATATTATTCTTGATGGGAGATTTTCCATCGGGGTGATGTTACATCACAAATAATTTACTGAATTAATTGTTGATCATGATTCATGTGTCAATAGACACAAGTGAAGACTAGTCATCTTCTTCTCACAGATACAATTTTGTTATTCAATACTAGAAAATCTAGAGTATAACAAAACAGTGATCACCAGAGAAATTAATTGACTAAACCTGAATTTATTAAATGTATGTTTATGTAAATTTTTTGTTTTTACACTTCGCTAGAGTTGTAACCTAATTTTTGGTTTATAATCATTAGCGTTAACATTTTTTGGTAGAGTTTATCTAGTCGGCTAGCCCTGATGAGAATGATAATCTTTTTTAAAGTTTAAAAATTTTCTCATTGGTTCGAAACTAGATCGCTCTAAAATTGTATGGATTGCAAAAAGTTTCATAATTTGCACCATAATTTTTTAGATTCAGTTCTTATATTATTCTTGATGGGAGATTTTCCATCGGGGTGATGTTACATCACAAATAATTTACTGAATTAATTGTTGATCATGTGTCAATAGACACAAGTGAAGACTAGTCATCTTCTTCTCACAGATACAATTTTGTTATTCAATACTAGAAAATCTAGAGTATAACAAAACAGTGATCACCAGAGAAATTAATTGACTAAACCTGAATTTATTAAATGTATGTTTATGTAAATTTTTTGTTTTTACACTTCGCTAGAGTTGTAACCTAATTTTTGGTTTATAATCATTAGCGTTAACATTTTTTGGTAGAGTTTATCTAGTCGGCTAGCCCTGATGAGAATGATAAACTTTTTTAAAGTTTAAAAATTTTCTCATTGGTTCGAAACTAGATCGCTCTAAAATTGTATGGATTGCAAAAAGTTTCATAATTTGCACCATAATTTTTTAGATTCAGTTCTTATATAAAACCTGTAAACCAATGTTGTTGTTGTAGCGACAGTTTTGGTGCTAATCCTCCGGCTCCATGTCCAGGTTCAGGAACTCTGCTACTGCCCTTGAGCGGTACCACAAATCTTCCTTCGTCAAGTTTGTTTCATTTTCAGGACAATTAAATAGGTGGTCTACATCGTGTGGCGTGCCCTCACATGCGGGACACTTGTCAATAATTTCAGGATCAATTCTACTCATGTAGTTGTTTAGGATGCGTGACCAACCGGATCTAGTGCTACGGGGCAATTGGACCTATTCGGCAGCGACTTTTGGTGGCTTTCTATTTAGAACACGATTTGGAATATAGTTCTTTATTACGTTTTATTACGACCGTTTTGGTGTGGAGTGTTTTTAAGCCAGTTCTATATGTAGATTCGTCGATGTTACCAGAAACCTGGCTCTCTCTGATATCTTGCAGAAAGCATCTCGCTGTCTTCCTTATGTCTCCGGGTGGTTCTATTGTAGTTAAGATGTCATTGCAAGGATGTTGCTCTTTGTGACAGGCCAACAGATATTGTTTGGTTAGCATTTCATTATGTTCACGGATTGGCAATATGTTACTTTCCTCGTGTAGGTGATCGCGGTGGGCCATCAGGTGACATCCGGTTGCGGTTCAGCAGCAAGGCAGCATTTTGTGTTGTTTGTAACTTATTCCAGTGAGTGTTGGCAACTTGAGGGGTCCATATGGGTGCAGCATAATTTATAATGGGTCTTCCTATTGCTTTGTACGTTGTTAAGATCGTGTTTTTATCTTTGCCCCATGAACTACCCGCTAGTGCTTTCAATGCGTTATTCCTGTTTTTCAGACTTGAGTTTATTAGTTGTGCATGAGCATTAAATTTAAGCAGTGGGTCGAATATTACACCCAGCAGTCTCGGATTTTTACGGTAGGAATAAGTATGTTGTCTATGCAGATGCTTAGTGTTGAATATACTTCCTTCGTCCATGTGGTGAAAAGTGTAGAGGTGGACTTTTCAGTGGAAAGTTTTAGTTTTCTGGTTTTAAACCAATCATTCAGAGTATTAAGGTATTCAGTATATTTGTGAGTTGCTGCAGGTTATTTCCCGTTGCAAGCACTGTGCAGTCGTCTGCATATGACGTGATAGTTATTCCTTCTGGTGGAGTAGGCAAACTGCTTAGGTAGAGATTGAACAATGATGGTGAGAGAACACCGCCTTGAGGAACTCCTTGTCTTAGCACTCTCATTTTGGATTTGCTGTTACGGAACTCAACATATGTTTGGCAACCTCTGAGGTAATTGCACAACCAGCGCTTCATTAAACCTGGCAAGTTAGTATTGAAGATATCATCCAATAGAGCAGCGTGCGATACTGTGTCGAATGCTTTTGACAGGTCAAGTGCGACTAAAATTGTTCTAGTGCATCTTTGTTTTTGATTCAGAGCTTACTTGAGTAGTCTCAACTGCCTTGATTCTGTACAGCGTAGAGCTATTAAACTCATTGGTAACCCAAGTCTTACTAACGGTCTTGATTCCTTGCAGCACAGAAGAAATGTTGCTGATTTGACTATATTTTATAAATATATTATGGATGAACGAGCTTCTGAAGAGATCAAATCGATTTTACATAAATCATCAAACCTTTCGCGTCACTCCAGAGCAAACGTAGCAGCGCATCCCTTTACAGTTCAAATAATTAGGTGTAAAACTGTAGCCTTCCAACGTGACTTTTTCAACAGAGTCTCTCATCTTTGGAATGCCTTACCTTCCTGGGTTTTCCCTGATGAATTTAATCCTCAAGGCTTTAAAGTTAACGTTCATAAATTTCTCAGAGAATCTTAATTTGCATTCCATTCTTAACCCTAGTTGGCATGGTATCTTCGGATATTCAGAGACGTTAATTTATAATTTATTATAATTAACACTAAACATGCCTAACTTTGAATAAAAAAAAAAAAAAACCATCACTGATCTGGTTTTGTATTCTGTGTGCGGTGGTTGTACTGTGTGCTCGCCGGAAGCCATGTTGGTGTGGCGCCAAATTACGGGATCTTGTCAGCTGAGGGAGCAGAAGTGCTTCGATGAGTTTTGCGACCGATGAAAGAATGGATATTGGTCTGTAGGACTCTCCCTTTTCTTCCGGTTTTCCTGGTTTTAACATGGGGCTGATTCTGGCCGTTTTCCAGATATTTGGTATCTGTAGAGTATTTAGAGATGTATTAAGTGTAATAGTGAGGAAGTTCAAACCTTTGGGTCCGATGTGTTTGAGCATGATGGCTGAGATGCCGTCGGGTCCTATAGCTTTTGATGGCTTAATTTTCCTTATTGCATTCTCCACATCTTCTTCGGAAAATATAATATCCTCCAAGTTGTCAGTGTTAAGTTTGCGCATGTGTCTCAACACTGATCTGGTCTTTTGGTCTTCTCGTGTTTACGCTGCTTTTCTGTAAACTGAATGTTAAATTTGTTTGCGCATTTCCTGTGGTTTTCAAAGGGGATATCGTCGAAGGAGATCATGCAGTTATTTTGTGGTTGTCGAGGATGAGTTAGGCCCTTAATGACCTTCCAAAAACTTTTACTAGTACCCAGGTTTGATTCTCTCACTAACTCTCTCCATTTGTTTCTTTTATGGTCAGTGACCAATTTGTTAATTTGCTTGTTCAGGTCCGGAATTCTTGAGTCGGCTGGATCTGCTTTACGGATGTCATCTCTTTTATTAGAAAGCACACACGCTTCATGTGGAAAGTTTGGTTTTATTTTTTGGATTCTGCCAGCTGGTATGTAGCGAGCTCTTGCCTTATTAAAAATTTCTCTGAATTGTTTTTCCCCAGAGAGGGCGTCAAGTGGTAAAAATTGCTTACTGAATTCAAGTTCGGTAAAATTTGTAAAGTTTTCCCAGTCAGCTTTGTTAAAATTAATATATGTCTTTTTCTCGGAATTTATTTGATTTATGGAACGGCTTAAGGTGATTATGATCGGCACGTGGTCTGAACCCAGTGCAATTTCAGTTCTCCATTCTGCAACTGGCATTAGTGACATACTGGCAAGGGAGATATCTGGAGAAGAGTATGAGTTGTTTGTTACCCTTGTCGGTTGTGGTTCGTTGAGGACTCCAAAATTGGAGCCGTCAATTTGATCAGCAATGCTTTCACCTCGTGGATCAATGTTTAGATGTGAGTGCCATAGATCATGGTGCGCGTTCACATCTCCGAGAATTAGACAGTCTTTGGTATAAAATAGATGTCCTATGGACGGTTCATAACCTATATCACAGCTGCTTACTGGTGGAATATAAATATTGACTAGTGTTATTTCCGTATTGCCGGATTTTATTATAATTCCTTGTTGTTCTAGGTGTTTGTCAGTTCCCGGTACTGCAGGTAGTGTGGTTGTACGGCAAATAACACTTTTGTGAATGATAAAGGCAAGACCACCACCTTTGTCTTTCCCTCTATCCAGCCTTATAATTTTATAATCACAGATACTATCACTAATCTTAGATCTAACATTTAATTTTGTTTCTTGGAGAAACGTGACTAGAATATTATTATTGCACATAAAGTTTATTATGGAGGGAGAAAAGTCAGGGAAGCGAAATCCGAAATTCGACGTCCACGCCGTGCTGCCTGGGTAATGCTGACAGAATTAGGTTGGTGTATTGGAGACAAGCAGAGTAAAAACTGCTTAGTCAATGACGCTACATCACGGCGAATTGGCGCTCTACAACCAATGCGACTCAAGCGTCTGTTCTCCATGTCAGGGGCGGCTTGGAGCGGGCGTCTGTCTTGAATCAAGCGGCTCGCTATATAAACGTGTAAAAAGGTTGTTTCTGGTGACCTTAATATGCAGAACGGACCCATTCACGACAATTTGGGTTGGGCCTAAGGTTAACACCCTAACCCCGGAAAAAACTAATATGTTAAATTTGGTTATCAGAAACAGAAAAACAGACCCGGAAACAACAACAGAATTTTACCTGGACGTGAAAAAGGACCAGACTACCGAATCGGAACGTGGAACGTGCGCAGCCTGAGCGCTCCTGATGCTCTTATAAGTCTAGAAACAGAGGCTGAGAGGTATAGGATGGATATTATTGCTCTACAAGAAATTAGACAGCCGATAATCGGAAAACAAGATTTGGATAGTCACGCTCTATACTGTAGTGGTCATCCTTCTCGAAGAGAATTTGGAACTGGCTTTCTTGTTGGTGCACGCATACAAGAAGCCGTGATGAAATTCATCCCGGTCAGTGAGAGGATCTGCTACCTACGTGTACGCGGTACATATAACAACATTTCTCTTATTGCCGTGCATGCACCAACTGAAGCTAAGACCGTCGACGAGAAGGATAATTTCTACATAGCACTGGAAGAGGTTATGAAACAAACACCAACACGCGACTTCATTATGGTTCTTGGTGACTTTAATGGACAGGTTGGAAGAGATATCTCTTATGGAAATGTGGTGGGTCCCAAAAGCCTGCATTTGAATTCGAATGATAATGGTGAGAGAATGACTGAGTTTGCATTATCAAATAATTTGAGAATTGCCAGTACGTTCTTTCCGCATCGATCGATTCATAAGCAGACTTGGGTCTCACCGAATGGAAATACTCGAAATCAAATTGATCACGTTCTAGTAACAACACGTTTCTTTTCGAGCGTTCTGGATGTGCGATCCTTTAGAGGTGCATACATTGGAAGTGACCACTTCCTTGTATGTGCAACGATAAGGTTCCACTTCCCAAATCCAGGCATTCCAAAATTCAATCAACGGAAACGTTTTAACATCTCAACATTAAAGAATGCTGAAACAGAAGAGAGATATCAAATCCATATTGCCGAAACATTGGAGAAATCAGAAACCATTAATGGAGACGTCGATAAGTCATGGTATTTGCTCAAAGATGCTGTTTTAAGCGCTGCTGAGGGAATACTTGGACGACCACAGAACTACTCCCAGAAGCCATGGATGGATCAAGCATGCCTTGATGCTATTCAATACAAAAGAGATTGCTATCTGAAGTGTCTACAAGGACGCAACACCAGGTCCACGAAGGAGAATTGTAAACTGGCAAGACAAGCCGTTACAAAGCTATGTAGACGAACGAAGAGAGAATGGTGGAAGAGACAGTGTGAGGAGATTGAAAGCTTCAATAAGGAACATCAATCGCGTAACTTCTTTCAACAGGTTAAAACCTTAAAGAAGGGCCCTCAAACTAGATCGACTGCTATTCAAAACGAAGATGGGGAGCTACAAGTAGACCTTAAAAATATTTTAGATACTTGGGCCGCTTATTTTGAGAATCTTCTCAACTTAAGTGACCAGCAACAAGTCGGGCGACGAGCTAAGCTTATTCGTGCGTCAAAGGTACATGTAGACGAACCCACCAGAGAGGAATTCGATGCGGCGCTGTCAAAATTAAAATGCAATAAAGCACCTGGTATCGACGATATAACATCCGAAATGATTGTACATGGTGGCGAAACTCTATCCTTAAGATTGTTTGAACTTGTTCAAATGATCTGGAGGACTGAAGCCATGCCACAGGACTGGAACACAGCTATGCTGATACCAATCCATAAAAAAGGTAATCGCCTACAATGTGCAAACTACAGAGGAATCGCCCTCCTCTGCACAGCATATAAGATCTTTTCCTACATTTTGCTATCCAAAATCAATCCTTTTGCTGAACAACTGTTTGGAGAGTATCAGTGTGGTTTCCGGCGGGGCCGAGGTACCACCGATGCACTTTTCTCGATAAGGATGATTTTGGAAAAGTGTCGAGAGTTCAGCATACCTGTGCACCAACTTTTCATTGATTTCAGGCAGGCCTACGACTCTCTCGAACGAGAGACTCTATGGTCTGCTCTGGTGTCAATGGGAATTCCTGGTAAACTGGTATCACTATGCAAAATGACAGTACAGAACTCTCAATGCTGTGTGCGAGTAGAGAACGAAATATCAAAGCTTTTTAAAGTCGACTCCGGTTTAAGACAAGGTGATGCTATCTCTCCTATACTTTTTAATCTAGCCTTGGAATATGTGTGCCGTCAAAAGAAACTACCGACTAATAACAATATCTTGTCAATAAACTCAGTACAGATGATTGCTTACGCTGATGATGTTGTCATCCTCGGCCGAAGTGAAGCTGTTATGAGTGAGACTTTCAAGTCGCTTGAGAGTGGTGCTAGGAAAATTGGTCTGCAAATCAACTACAAAAAAACCAAACATATGAATGTTTCAAGAGAGTCTGAGAAGAAAGATTTGATGTGCGGCGATGAACGAATTGAGGGAGTTGAATCTTTTAAATATTTGGGATCAATGCTTGACTCAAACAACAGTATACTTACAGATATTAAAGCTCGAATCGCTGCAGGTAATCGAACTTTCTACTCAATTAAACCTCTCCTTGGATCACCGTATGCATCAACTAACACCAAGCTCAAGTTATACAAGACATTGATTAGACCGGTTGTGATGTATGGGTCACAAACGTGGACCCTTACACAAAATGACGAATCGCATTTATCTGTATTTGAGCGTAAGATCCTACGCTACATATTTGGTCCACTTAAGACAGACGATGGGGAGTATAGAACCCGGTATAACTTTGAGATCAGAGACCTTCTTGAGGGTCCTGATATAATAGGTTGTATCCGTTCTAATAGGATTGCTTGGTTTGGGCATGTTCTACGAGCCGATTCACAGTCTGGAATGATTAGAAAAATGTACGTTAGTACCCCAGGGAGTGGTAGACCGCGAGGTAGACCACGACTACAATGGGAGACTGACGTAATAAACGACCTTAAAAAAATCGGCTGCCATGGTAATTATGTCGCTGTTGCGAATGACCGTGGTGAATATTCAAAGCTGATTAACCTGGCAACGCTCCTACACGGAGCATGAACGCCATAAAAAAAAAAAAAAAAAAAAAATTTATTATATTGTCGATCTTATTCGTGAGACCGTTGCAATTTAGTTGCATAATTTTTACATCACTCGAGTTTCCGGTAGCGTGTTCATTTGTAATGTGTTTTGTTGTGGACTCGTGTTGGTATTTTGATTTGATGCTTGACAACATTGCGCTATGTAGTTCTTGGTCCATTGTTTATGTGTGACAAGACCTGAGTAGTTCTTGAGGTGGCATCATTCCTTGCAGGTGTTGCACTGGATAGATGTTGTGTTTGCTCTTTAGATGTTTTTACATATTGTACAGTGCCATGTTTTAGTTGGTCCTGGATTTGTTTCAATACCAGCCATGACGAGGAGTATTTGAAGCAGTGAGGCCAGTGACAGCTGCTTCTTTACCAAAAAAATGGAGCGTCGGATTTGCACCTTCCGTCGAAATTGTTGTGATGGTCCTTGGTCGGAATTGTGTTCCGAGTGCTTCTGGGGCGTAGACCCGTCCATCTTGAGAAGCCCTGTAAACCAATAAATATATTTGCTATTTATAAAGTTTGAATAAAAATAAAAGAGCAAAAATTAAAAAAGAATTACTTTATAACTGACCTATTTATTTTTTGATATTTAAATTTTTTTTTCATCTTCATTTTAATTAATAAAAATCAATATAAAATTGAAAAAAAAACTCTAATTTGTATCGATTACTAAGGAGTTATCGTGAATTTGACGTCTTATACCCTTTTGTCAAATCAATTTTTCTGGTGCATCAAATAATAAGTGAGTTATTTCTATTTGTCAGGATAAAAATACTAATTTTAAATAAATATGTAGTGGTTAATATATTTGAATCCAAATAATTAATCACCACAAACTCATGATACGAACCATCTGCTACTTAATCATACGCACGCCATCCTTACGATAAATTAATTAATTAATTAATTAATTTATTAAATCGAATTCGAATTTCGAACATCAATTATAGTGCAATGTAATATTTGTCTATCATTTTGGTTGGCGCTAAAATATAATAAAATTTCATTCCTTTTCGAGCTCGCAATCGAGATGCTTTGCAAGTCTAAACTTAAAATTAAAATTCAAATCAAAACTTATAGTTTAACTAGTAATAAATTTAATTTGTGTAAACCATTTGCATAAGTGAAAATAAAATAATATTGTACAAACTTTTGTTCATATACATTGTACGTCAAAAGTGTTTTAATATAAAACCCAGCGAAGGCGGATGTCCACGATATCATCATTGGTGACCAACGATTTCGGTATTTACCGAACAAGAACACACGCTTTGTAAATTGGAAAACCTGGTACAATTTGTATCAGGTTACAAGGTACGTAATCAAATAAAATTAAACGCAATACGACAATACAAAAACCACCATAACTAAAACATACATTTAAAATTCTATTTTTGGAAAACACATATCATCTGGATTCTGGTGCAAGACAAGTGCAACAAGTTTGTACAAATCAAATTCAACAATAACAACAGTTTTATCGGAATAAAATTCAACCAAACAAAATTCAAACAAAATTTTGCAAGATACAGCAAGTTCGCAACTAAGGCATCAAAAATTTAACCTCAAATTCATACATAACAATAGTTCAACATAAATCAGCAGGTTTTGCAACGACAACAAACATAAAACAATTATCAAGAAAAATTATTCTACTAAATAACCAATTTTACAACTAAGATTCTAACAAAAATTCATCATTCAAGAATTACACAATTCAAAAACATCGGATCTGGATATCACCAATAAACAAGATAAATATACATAATATTTACTATTAAATAACATTTTTTTTTGCCTAAAAATACTTAATTTATTTTTTTTATATATAAAATTAAATTTTTACAATTGAATTGAATTGGTTCAACATTTTTGACTTGAAAACTCGTTTAGTTTTTTATTATAAAAATATTTGATTCAAAAAAATTGATTATTTTGAATAAATTTTGAGTAAACGTAGAATTATTGCACCAAAAGAATAACAAAATAAGAGCAATTTCTCTCATTTATAAAATTTAAATTTTCGAAATTTTTCATTGATATTATTGAATTTTTTTTCATAACAAAATTTACTTTGCGAACTGATTTTTTTTATACATTTTCTTATTATATATATCAGAGATGGCCAAGCTTCACTACAGGTGGAGCCGCAGTACATTAATCTCTCGTTACGAGAGCCAACATAAAAAATAAAAAATTTCAAAAGTATCAGTTGTTTGGAAATATTTATTTTATTGAAAACCAAATATGTACTTATGGTTAAAAATCCATACAAATACATATTTAAATTTTGTTACATGACATGCTTGCTGGTAGATGGCATGTTTGTTTGTAACTTGGCCGTGAATTTTCTGAAATCTGGTTCATAGTTTGTTAGCGCTGTATGAAATAATTCCGTTAAATGCTCATTTGTAAGTTGGTTTGATTCGGTGGTTTGATTTATAAACTTCATTGTTGAAAAAAGTGATTCACAACAATATGTTGTACCGTATATGAACAGTAATCTGGCAGCAGCTTTTTTCAAATTGGGGTACTTTGATTGAGACACTAGTTTCCAAAACTCATTTGAAGATTGTGGTGCATTTGGCTTTGTGATGCATTTTAAGAGTGTGATCTTCCTGTAGCTCTAGTAATTCCATTTCTCTTGAGGCACTGTCATTCAAAATATAACAAGGAATCGATAGTGAAAGTCTTTCAATAATTCTGCCAACTTACTGTCGTATATTCACTCAGTTTGTTATCATTAATTTTAGAGAGTGTGTTCTTCAGACGAGGAAAGTGGTTGAACACTTTTGCTGTTAAATCTCGTTGAAAAAGTTGAATTTTTTTCATAAAACTCAGAATCGTTTGAATAATATCAGTAATAACTTTATCTTTTCCTTGTAATGCTAGGTTGAGGGATTGCAGATGCTCCATTATATCAGTCAAAAACATACAGTCATTAATCCATTCATCATCCTTTAATTCCAGATAGTGTTTTTCTTTTCCTTTCAGGAAATTTCTGATATGTTCCATTAAATCAATGAAATCACCGTTTGTTTCTTGCCAATTTCCTTATGTTTTTAATTTCGTTATTATAGTAAATTATTCATTTATTTGGTTTAGGCCTTAGGGCAATATCTTACTGTCGTAGATGTAGAAGCGGTTGAGGTAGCATATGTCGGATTTGCACGTGTATTTCAATTCTATTTAATTATGAACTTATTCATTTTTTAATTGGAATATTAAAGGATACATTAAATTTAACGTCGGCAAATTTCCTAAAGATAAAATATCAAAAATATTGTTTTTAAAAAAATTGCAGAAAAATATAATCATAGAAAAACAAACGAATCCAAAAGGAAAGTCTTTTGATTTTGAGAAAGATTTTTGTGCATTAATTTGAGACAAATACAGGTGATTTTATTTTTAGTCCACTAGAATATGTTAAACGTATAACCTTAAATAATAAAATTAGTTAAATTTATTTATAACAGCTTATTATAAACTTGATTCGCGAAGTAAAGTAGTATCAAACTAAAACAAAGCCGCAAAAAACTCCAACAGTAGTAACTTCGACAGGACAGACCTAAATATAATAATATGAATGTATTAAATCATATTATATTAAACAGCATTATAAATTATATGTATTACTTCTAATTTTGTTACAATTTTTATGAATTATTAAATATTATTTAATTTTTTCATTTCTTTTCGAGAGCCGCATTTATTCATTCAAAGAGCCGCATGCGGCTCGCGAGCCGCGGTTTGGCCATGTGTGATATATATTATATATTGATTTTTTTATATATTTTCTTATTATATATATTATATTACTTCATATATTTATACTCATAAACCAAATATTTAAATTACATTGGAATTCAAAGCATACTCGATTTCGTGCAAGGTTTACCACGAAGATTATTTTTTTGTTTTAAAAAAATATATTTTTATATATTAAAAAATATACGAATTAATTACGCGTTTACAAATTTAAAATATTTTGTGGGAAAAATATTGTAGTTTTTTTTCAAGTTCGAAACTATTCGCGTTTACTTTTCTTTTTTTTATATATTATTTATTTGAATTTTTCTGACCGTCAACCAAAAATGACAGACGACGAGCAAATAACCAACGCTCAAGGTGTAAAAAATGAGACACTTTTGGAGCTCGGCGCATCGTCTATTATTAGACTGCAACCATTGTGGACGCGCAATCCACAAACCTGGTTCCAGGTGGCCGAACAAACGTTCGAATACCAAAACATAAAGGGTGATAAACAAAAATACCTGCACGTTTTACATACCCTCACGCCAGATATCTGTGAATTGATATCTGACATTATTAGTTCAATGCCTGAAACCAACAAATACGAATCGCTAAAACGAATCTTGCTAGAACGGTTATCCCCATCGGACGAGCGACGACTCGAGACTCTATTGTCTGGTCAGGAACTCGGCGATCAAGTTCCTTCAGAAGCACTTCGTCGCATAAAACAACTTGCAGGGGGTAATTTTGGCGATAAGATCATAAGATCTCTTTGGGTGCGTAACTTGCCGGAAGTTATCCGCATACCTTTGGCCGCCCTGTCTGATACAACTACGAACGAAGCAATGTCGAAGATGGCCGACAAAATGTTTGAAGCTATGGCTGTCAATAATATACGGAGTCAAGTAAACGAAGTTCGTCGACCACGCTCAACAACACGAGCCACTTTAGCAAACCAACCAAATCAAACACGATCCTCAAACGCAATGGAAGATCGTTTTGAGCGCATTGAAAGAGCGATTGAAAAACTAGCCAACTCACAAAGGTCTTTGTCAAGAAATCGTTACAGCCAAAATAGTTCTCCATTTCGTGGCAGATCACCGTCATCATATCGACCACGGTCGAGATCTCGAGGTAGCTTCCAGAACAGAACGGGACTATGTTTCTACCACCGAACTTTTGGAACAGCAGCACGAAAATGTAGATCTCCATGCTCATTTGGCCAGTCAACATCCACAGCTACCATGGATGTAGACCCAGGTACTACTACAAAAAACAGCTAAAGCCAGAGATCATTACGGCAAACAACCAAACCATTCAAACTTTCCGACTATTTACATACGACAAACATAATAATTTAACATTTCTAGTAGACACGGGAGCTGACCTTTCGGTGCTCCCATTCAAACTATGTTTATCAACTTTCTCTAATTTAAAATCAAACGATCTAGTCTTATCAGCAGCCAACGGCACAATGATTAATACCTACGGAACTAAACTCCTAAAGGTAGACATTGGACTTAAACGAACATTCACACACGCTTTCGTACTAGCGCAAGTGAATCGTCCAATCATTGGCGCTGATTTTCTCAGTAAATTTGGCCTTTTAGTCGATCTGAAACGAAAACGGCTGATTGATTCAGCTACCCAGCTGTCAATCAATGCCACAATGGTTAATGTAGATACGCCTACTCCCATTCATTTCACGATCGACAACGAATACGGCCTGCTACTAAAGAAGTTTCCTTCCCTAACAGCAGTGCCGAACTACAACTTACCGGTCAAACATAACGTGGTACATCATATTGTTACCACTGGTCACTTGCCTGTGTCAAGACCACGCAGACTAGATCCTATTCGTCAAAAAGCTGCGTTCACTGAATTTCAACATATGGTTGAACTAGGAATTTGTCGCATTTCATCTTCTTCTGTATCTTGTCCGCTTCACATGGTTCGAAAGAAAGATCTCGACTGGAGACCATGTGGAGATTATCGCAGGTTAAACGCGGTCACGATTCCTGATCGTTATCCGATACCGCACATACAAAATTTTTCGATGAATTTGTATGGTTGCAAAATTTTTTCCAAAATTGACCTTGTTAGAGCTTACCATCTCATTCCTGTCGCGAATGAAGATATCCATAAGACAGCAATAACTACTCCATTTGGCCTATTCGAATTCACCCGAATGCCATTTGGTTTACGTAACGCTGCACAAACGTTTCAGCGTTTCATAAATGAAATCGTTCGAGATTTAGATTTTGTTTTCGTCTACATCGACGATATTTTAGTGGCATCGATAAATGAGGAACAACACAAACTTCATCTGGAACAACTCTTCCAGAAACTAAGCGAGTTTGGCGTTCATATTAAGAGTTCAAAATGCGTTTTTGGCGTAAACACTCTCGAATTCCTCAGCCACACGATAACTCCTAATGGTATTCTGCCTTCTCAAGAACGAATTAAAATTTCATAAAATTTCATTCCTTTTCGAGCTCGCAATCGAGATGCTTTGCAAGTCTAAACTTAAAATTAAAATTCAAATCAAAACTTATAGTTTAACTAGTAATAAATTTAATTTGTGTAAACCATTTGCATAAGTGAAAATAAAATAATATTGTACAAACTTTTGTTCATATACATTGTACGTCAAAAGAGTTTTAATATAAAACCCAGCGAAGGCGGATGTCCACGATATCATCAAATATCTAGCCTTATGTCTTTATACCAAAATGTATCACAATATAAAAAAATAATAACTCAATAACGACCAAATGGCACACTGGCGTAATTTGTACTTTTTGAAGAGGTAAATACTTATTTTGAATTTCTATAGGGAGAATGGAGAGCAAGAGTGATTTTCCGTCGCTAACTGAACTATATATCTATATAGTCGTAATTTTAATCTATAAAACATAACGTGATATTGATCTAAAATAAAAAATTTGACCAATATTAACTCGATTACAATATGAATAAAAGATAATAACATACATTTCTTTATTTTACCAACTTCATTCGTTCATTACAAAAATTTTTATTTTCAAAAAATACATAAAACTAATAGATAACGTAAAAATCACATATTTCACTTTAAATTATTATTTCATGAGTTAACAAATAAACTTCGATTTACTTAAATTTGTTCTTCATTTGGATCGTCCTCTGTCAAATCTGGGTGGAAATCTGACATCACTTCTGTTTCTAATTGTTGGTAAAATGGGTGGAAAATGGGATCTATTAGATCTAGAATGGACATCAGGTCCTTTTTCTTTTCACTACTTATTCTTATAGGTGCAGTATAACATTTTGTTAGTTCTGATGGAGAAATAGAATTAATTCCTCTTTTTTGGAATTTAAAATTTGAAATGGCTCTGTTTCATCCAAGCTAGTTTTAAATTGAATTTTCCCAAATTCTTTGGTATATCGCAACCATCGCACAGAAAGCCAAGAAAATGAGTTACCTTCTAAATTTGAAAGATCTTGGTGTTATTTTTTGTCGCACTATTAAATTTTCCTTGTCTGTTCCTTCAGCCAACTCTATTTCAAGTTTTATTTTGTCACACGAACTGCAAGTGTCTAATTTTGGTTTCTTAAAAGATAAGTTGGTTTCCTTAAAAATGTTCATATATGTACTTAATGAAACTGAATTTTCGCTGGTGTCATAGTACATTCGGTACATCTTAGTGATGTTCAAATCAGTTGGTAAATATTTCTTTGTAGTGTCACGGCGTGTGTAGTGTGATTCATAGGCCGGGAATGAATTGATGTGTGATCTTATTTTATCCGCGATGTCTTGTTGTAATTTATGTGCTGGTGGAGGCTTTCCACGTTGATCTAATATAATAACGGTGCTAGAAGAATTAAGCTTCTTCTCAATTACGGTATCGATAAATTTAAGCGACTCGATAAGCGTAACAACAAAACATCCTTTGCAAACACCCACTTTATCTCCATGAATAAAGAACCAAGAGGCAAGAATGACGACGATTTCTTAATGGCATTTCATCGTGATATACTTTTTGGCATTTTTTGTTAACAAGCTCAATTAATCCAGAGGCAAATGCTACTCTCAAATCATAGTTTCCTAGTGCCCAATACTGTTGAAAAATATTCTCCTGGTTTTGGAAGCTTTATCGACTTTTACAATTTTTTCTGCAGTTTGTAAGTTCTTTAAATTTACGCTCAAGAACATGTTTTCCTGTCTTATTGACATATGATTTATCAGAGTTTCGTTTGCGTTTTCTGGTTTGTTTATTTTCTTTTACAACAGGTGATATTTCTTGAAAAGCTTCATGGTTACCATCGACATCATCTGATACACTTTCATTATGCAATTCTTCGACAACATTTTTCCAATCATTAGCGTAATTCTATTTTTTTCCAAAATTTCCGAATCATCTGAAGATATATAATTGGGGTCATCAACACTATCGTCCAAAATATGATACTCATCCATGTTGTAAAATTGGTCTTCGTTTTCCATTTCTACATTGTGTTCATCATTCGGCCTGATTTCCGTTGCGGAATGAATTTCAGTTAATCGTACTAGGGGTGCTTTTAAAATTACCAAAATTAGCAGTGGCATTATAACTAAAATGAAAATATATTTCCTGAATTTGATGAACCTGGTTGGTTATAACCCGCTTCATTGGATGTTGACACAGCACATGAGTTAGCCATTTAAACCATTTTCATAGCTCTTAACGACATTGTTTGATTTAATTACAATTTTTGCAAAATAAACATTCACCATAAAATAAACATTCAACTAACGTTTAAATAGTTTTATCCACGACTACTAAAGAATATAATATACTTTGTATTCATTCCACAACTAGTGATTCTAATTAACTTCTTCAACAGTTCTATAGTTTATTAAAAATATTCCCCTAACCAATTAAAAACTTCATTTGTTGGTATAGTAATATAAACAAATTAAAACGAGAACAATACATATATAAAATATTTTTTTTTTTAATAAAATGTGATGTGTAGTAGGCATTACAATATGTGTCACAACAACACATAAAAACCTTTTAAGACCAAGGTCTCACAACAACATGCGTTCTAAGGATGTTAAGGGACGCAAATCTATTTTTTTTTGTTTTTAATATTTTTTTGTTAAGTAATGGATAACTAAACCATAAATCCTATCACATATAAAATATGACATAGGCCAATATTTCGTGATAGGATAGGGAAAATAAAAATAAAATAAGAGATAAAAAGCAAATTTGTTTTAAAAATTTGCAGGAACAAAACTAAAATTGGTTTGCCAATAGTCCAGCCAATGGCATAATCCTTGATTATGGGATGCAGTATATTTTTCAATGATTAAAGCTCAGTTATATATAGTTATATGAAGGCTCGTTTCATCGAGCAAGCTACAGCGTTCCAGCATCAAGGAATATTCATTAGCTAAGATTGAGAGTGCTACCGTTGACTGAATACAGTTCATCCGCCAGCACCCCTAAGATATCACCTTGGCTAGTGATATCTCACTGCTATTGCCAGTGGTATGTGATATCTCACGTTAACTCATATGCCAATAGCAGGGACTGGAGTACGCGGGGTTGTCACACCCGTGGATCAAAAAATAGAAAAAAATTAACAAATTAATAAAAACTGATCCCTCCACCGTAAAACTGATCCCTCCATAAAATATAAAATAAAAACTTGTTTTTGCTACGCTCGTTTCGGGAAACTTCATCCTCGTGAAGAAATTGTCATCATATCATTCTCAACTCATACAAGAATCTACTATTATCTCACGGACACTATATTTCAAAAACACTTTCTACTTATCACAAATAGGCACAATTCGAGTTATTAACGATTTTTCCTTAATTTATTTTACACAAAATGGTATAAATATTGATATTTTTGCTTCGCAAATTAATTTATTACGACAAGGAAATATCTATATATACTTTGTAATAGGCACCAACTATTATTTGACAAAAGGAAATAACTTATTTTATACTTAACAAGTTTTAAATTTCTCGTTTGACAAAAAGTAATATCTTT
>OY856187.1:266895381-266963319 GCA_963693315.1 Diogma glabrata | reverse complement strand
TGACGAGCGATTGTAGAAAAACTACTCAATCGATTTTCATAAATGATATGTCGTTGAATAGGTATTAGAACAAAGTTTTTAAAATGTACACTGTTAATTTTTTGAAATATTTTTTAACGGTGTAACATAAGAAAAAAACGGTGTAATTGAAGAAAAGATGGCGCAACACCCTTTTTTTTTTAACTCAATTGAAGCTTATTTTATATCTAACAACTTGTGAAAGTTTAGTACTAGCGATATTTTTTGTTTTAAAGATAAAATTCGTTGTGCATATGACTGTCGGAAATCAGTTTTTTGTGTTCTGAAGGAAAATTATAAAAATGGCGTTATAAACTAAGAGATTTTTTTTTTATGTTATATATCAAATATTTTATTATTAAATGAACTTTTTAAAATATTATAAAAATTATATATGTAGTACAATAAATAAAATAAATACAATTGTTAAAAATGATTTACTTATTTTACAAACAGAAGTTTCTTTTGAATAGGAAAATACTTCTGCAATTATTTTCTTTGTATTAGATGGCATAAAAAATGAAATGTTTATTTATCACTTTTAGTAATCACTTGTCACTCTTATAAAAAATAATTTGACAGTCTCGACTGCAAACAAAAAAGCCGTATAAATAACTACATCTATTTAGGAACTTTTGACTGGAGAAGCATTATGTTCGTATTATGTTATTATGGAATCATAAAGTAAAAGATTGTATTTTAACATTAAATTACAAATATTTTATTATTGAATAAACTTTTTAAAATACCATACAAATTATATATGTAGGTTAAAGAAAATAAATATAGTTATTAAAAATTATTAACTTATTTTACATTGAAAAGTTTCTTTTGAGTTGGAAAACATTTTTGCAATTATTGTCTTAGTATTTAATGGTACAAAAGAATGAAATTTTTGTGTAGATTCTTGTAGATTACTTAGAATCAGAGACGGAAACCGGTTCGTTTGAAGCAAATCAAAACCACTGAACCAACGAAATTTTACCGAACCAAAACCAAACCAAAACCAAACCAGTTTTTTAAATAATAGTTGAACCGAACCATAAACCAATGTTTTTCTGTTTGGTTCACGGTTCGGTTTTATAGTACAAAATTTGGTCTAGTACCCACATAAATTGGAAAAATCTATTAATTTCGTTTTGAAACTACTACAATATTTTTTCACGGCTACTATTTTTGTATTCAAATTTAAATTACAGGTATTTTTTGTTTTGACAATTCTTAAGTTTTTAGTTTACTAAGCGGAATAAAGCGTAAAATTATTCGTTTATTTTGGAATTTAATGAAATTCACAAAAACAGTCTCTGTAATGCGACTTATTATTGGAATAAAGCTGTTTTTATTTGAATATCGAGAATTAGTTAGGAATAAAAATGTGAATCAAAATTCTGAATTTGAGCCAAAACCGAACCAAAACCAAACCAAAACCAAGTTTTGAAATATCAAGAAACCAAAACCAAACCAAAAACCATAATTAAAGTTTGTTATTAAACCAAAACCGAACCAACTGAAAAAAAAATTTGGTTTCCATCTCTGCTTAGAGTAATCGCATTTTTATATCGATTTTGTAATTTTTCTTTTGTTAATTGATATTCATTTTTATCGGCGTATCCAAAGTTCATGGTAGATTCCCATTTTAAAGCCCATTCGAAAAGTTTTTTTGGTGTGTCAATAAAATCTCTGCTCCCCATACTGTAACGGTGTGCAGCACGCTTCAGTGTACCAACAATCCCATCGCAAGGTCCCTTGCTATGGCTGGTAGCATGAAAATGCCATTCTGCATCAACTTTAAAGTCTTTTTTATGATGGCATAAGTTAATTAGGTTATGTTTATTTTTGTATTGAGAAGGTGCCCCATCGGTGTTATAAATTCCATGCGTATGTCTTCCATTGTAATCGTATTCATTCCACAACTAGTGAATTGCGTTCTGATGAATATCAATAAGTTTTGTAATGCAAAAGATGGACTGTAGTACTGTTGTGATCGTTTATATCCGAAATGAGTATAAAACTTCGGTGCTGTATATATTCACTTGCAGCACTTTTAAAATAAATGACAAATGGATGAATGATTTCTACTGCGTCTAAATTAATTAACACAGATTTACCTCAAGGCTTTGTTTTGACACCACTTTATTTTTAATTTATATGAAATGAAAATCATCAGTAACCCAATTAATAATTTTGCAGATGATAGTACACTGCACAAGTGTTCGTTTTCCTATCTTGGGAAAATGCATGAACGAATAAAGCCCGCCCGGAAAGGGGCTGCCATAAATGTAAATGATAGCCTGGCAAAAGTTTCCAATTGGAGTGGCTGAAATATGTTCAATTTTAACTCCACCAAAACATGGCTATTGATTGTTGCCAGATCAACGACCGAGTTTCCCAAAGATATTTTGATTATTTGTGTGTGACAAACAAATAGAAGAATGAGAAAAATTTTATTGGTCGTCAAAATTTCTATCGACTTACTCTAGAATGATCGTATAATGGTGATGGCAAAGAGCGCGCTAAGAAAACTCAGTCCTCAATAGATGTAAAAAATATTTTACTCCTTATTAATTACTCCACATTTGTAAGTCCTACATTCGTCCTTGCATGGAGTATTGTTGTCAAGCTTAGGGTGCTGCATCTGTTTCCATCCTGATTCTTTTGAACTCTGTTCAAAAACGAGCTACATGACTTGTGATTGAAACTTAACTTCAAATCTTAATTCTCTGATCTCGGTGTTTTTAGGGTTCCGTTTTTTATACGGAACACTATTGGTGAGAGTACAACGTGTTTTTCACATTATTTCGATTATCTCGTGAACCATTAATCCGATGAACTTAAAATTTGAGGTGCTTGTAAAACTAACCTATCCACACAAGATGGCGTTTTAAAAAATAAATAAAGTTGTGTTCGTTTGTTTTAAGGAGGTACGATGTAAAGCCTTTGAAAACATACATTTTTTTAGCGAGACGAGTAGGGTATCATATGAAAGGGCTTCATTTCAGCATTATTTAAAAATATATTTTGGAATTTTTCACCTCACCATTTTTTGTATAGTTTTGAAAAATGACGTTTTCGGGATGTTTTATTGCCCCGATTAACTCCGACCCTACTTCATCGAAAATCTTGAAATATATTTGGAATGATAGAAAATTGAGTAGGTTTTTAATGAAAAATATAGAAAAGTGGCAGACACTCATAACATTTATTATTTATTAAAGGGGTGGGAATGTTAAGGGGTAAACACATCATTTAAAACCAGGTCATGTGGGGTGTCATTTGAAAGAGCACTTGATTTTAGAAATATTGCCATTTTTTTTAGAATTTTGCAATGCATAGTTTTTGAATTATTATCAATAAAGTGACACAAAAAGTTGGTCCCCCCCTTGCATTTCGAGCCTAATTAACAGAAACATTTGAAAAAATTCACAGAGACAGGAAGTTTGATAAACTCTGAACGAAAAATATAGCGAACTCTCAAATAATTATATTTTTGTGTTTTTAAGGGATTGGGGTGGGGAAGGGTGAAAAAAACTTTTTTGACCCAAGCGAGTGGGGTGTCATTTGAAAGAGCTTCAAATTTCAGAAACTTGGCAATTTTTTTTAGAATTTTGTGGTACACAGTTTCGGAGTTATTCTAAAAAATGTGCACATTCCAGACCGTTCCCCCCCCCTACGTTTCGACACTGATTGACAGAAAAAATTGAAAAAATACATAGAGACAGGAAGTTTGCTATATTTTGAACGAAAATTATAGCGAACTCTCAAATAATTATATTTCTGTGTGTTTAGGGGATGGGTGTAAGCGGGGTAAAAAAATTTTTTGACCCAAGCGAGTGGGGTACCATTTGAAAGAGCACCAAATTTCCAAAACATTGCAATTTTTTTTAGAAATTTCCGGTACACCGTTTTGGAGTTATTCTAAAAAACGTGCACATTCCAGACCGTTACCCCCCCCCCCCCCCTACGTTTCGACACTGATTGACAGAAAAAATTGAAAAAATTCATAGAGACAGGAAGTTTGCTATATTTTAAACGAAAATTATAGCGAACTCTCAAATAATTATATTTCTGTGTGTTTAGGGGATGGGTGTAAGGGGGGTAAAAAAAAACTTTTTTTGACCCAAGCGAGTGGGGAATCATTTGAAAGAAGACTGAATTTCCAAAACATTGCAATTTTTTTAGAATTTTGTGATACACAGTTTCGGAGTTATTCTAAAAAATGTACACATTCCAGAACGTTCCCCCCCCCGGCCTACGTTTCGACACTGATTGACAGAAAAAATTGAAAAAATTCATAGAGACAGGAAGTTTGCTATATTTTGAACGAAAGTTATAGCGAACTCTCAAATAATTATATTTCTGTGTGTTTAGGGGATGGGTGTAAGCGGGGTAAAAAAAAAATTTTTTTGACCCAAGCGAGTGGGGTATCATTTGAAAGAGCACCAAATTTCCAAAACATTGCAATTTTTTTAGAAATTTCCGGTACACCGTTTTGGAGTTATTCTAAAAAATGTGCACATTCCAGACCGTTCCCCCCCTACGTTTCGACACTGATTGACAGAAAAAATTGAAAAAATTCATAGAGACAGGAAGTTTGCTATATTTTGAACGAAAATTATAGCGGACTCTCAAATAATTATATTTCTGTGTGTTTAGGGGATGGGTGTAAAGGGAGGTAAAAAAAAACTTTTTTTGACCCAAGCGAGTGGGGTATCATTTGAAAGAAGACCAAATTTTCAAAACATTGCAATTTTTTTTAGAATTTTGTGGTACACAGTTTCGGAGTTATTCTAAAAAATGTGCACATTCCAAACCGTTCCCTCCCTACGTTTCGACACTGATCGACAGAAAAAATTGAAAAAATTCATAGAGATAGGAAGTTTGCTATATTTTGAACGAAAATTATAGCGAACTCTCAAATAATTATATTTCTGTGTGTTTAGGGGATGGGTGTAAGCGGGGTAAAAAAAAAATTTTTTTGACCCAAGCGAGTGGGATATCATTTGAAAGAACATCAAATTTCCAAAACATTGCAATTTTTTTAGAAATTTCCAGTACACCGTTTTGGAGTTATTCTAAAAATTTGCACATTCCAGACCGTTCCCCCCCCCCCCTACGTTTCGACACTGATTGACAGAAAAAATTGAAAAAATTCATAGAGACAGGAAGTTTGCTATATTTTGAACGAAAATTATAGCGAACTCTCAAATAATTATATATCTGTGTGTTTAGGGGATGGGTGTAAGGAGGGTAAGGAGGGTAAAAAAAAACTTTTTTGACCCAAGCGAGTAGGTGTCATTTGAAAGAGCACCAAATTTCCAAAACATTGCAATTGTTTTTAGAAATTTCCGGTATACCGTTTTGGAGTTCTTCTAAAAAATGTGCAAATTCCAGACCGTTCCCCCACCCCCCTACGTTTCGACACTGATAGACAGAAAAAATTGAAAAAATTCATAGAGACAGGAAGTTTGCTATATTTTGAACGAAAATTATAGCAAACTCTCAAATAATTATATTTCTGTGTGTTTAGGGGATGGGTGTGGGGAGAGCAAAAAACCCTATATTTCGACGCTGATTTATAGAGAACAAATATTCCCAATTTAGACTATTAAAATACTTTAGCTAACATAAACAGCTATGGATAAGATTTAACCTCAAGTAACATTTTTGATCAATGTAGATGTGATTGACATTTACTATTGACGTTTACGATTAAACATTTATTCTGTTATACGTCCATAGCCTGGCGATATAAAGACTTTACAACATAACTTTATGTCATTTATTTTTGATAATATGTTCTTTTACATTCACGGAACCCTTGGCGAGCGAATTTTATTCGCACTTGTCTGACTTTTTATAAATATCGTCACTAGCAGTGTTCGAATGAAATCGGATCCATCATGCGTCAACCATATTTTTTACCCTGTTTTACCTGTCAACGGTCAATGGTGTTTTACTGGTCACTCATTGCCATAGTGATAAAATGAAGAGGGATTTTTTTGTCTATACATCGTACAAATGGAATCGTGTACATCGTGGAACTCACATCACAAAATAGCAAAAAATTGAGGGGCACCCTGTGAAGACCCCTGGTCGAAAAAAAATTCTAAGAGAACTTATATAATATATATATATATATATATATATATATATATATATATATATATATATATATATATATATATATATATATATATATATATATATATATATATATATATATATATATATATATAATAAATATATATATATATATATATATATATATATATATATATATATATATATATATATATATATATATATATATATATATATATATATAAATATATATATATGTATATATATATATATATATATATATATATATATATATATATATATATATATATATATATATATATATATATATATTAGACTGGTCGTTAAAAACTAAATTTTCCGAGACGCCCCCTAGAAAAATTCTTTTTGGTCAAAAAACCACAACGGCATTATTTTTTTTTTTTTAAATCAAAAGAACACGTGCCGCAAAATCGTCGAAGTTGAATTTTTGAAAAATTCGTAGATTTTTTCAAATATCTCATAAAATATGCAAATGTCAAAAAAAATCATATAATCATTTTTGTAGGAAATTTAATTTTCTACAAAAAAGGTTCATGTCATTTTTTCCCAAAAACGCATAGTTCTCAAGATATTTTGAAAATGAACTTGTAAGTTTTCGTAATTTTTAAAAAACATAAAAAATAAAGATGACGGAAAAGTCCTAATTTTTTTCTTATGCTATGGAATTAAATGTATAAAAAAATAATCGTGACAAAAAAAATTAAAATTAGTACTTTTTCGTCGAAATTTTCATCATTTGGTTGTACGAGTTTTGAAGAATTTCAAGTTTTATTTCAAAATATCATCAGAAATATAGGTTTTAGGAAAAAAATGACTTGGACCTTTTTTGTAGAGAATTAAATTTCCTACAAAAACTGTCAAGTGATTTTTTTTTACATCTGCATATTTTATGAGATATTAACAATTTTATCAAAAAATAAACTTCGATGATTTTGCGGCACGTGTTCTTTTGACTTAAAAAAAAAAAAATTAGTGCCGTTGTGATTTTTTGACCACAAAGAATTTTTCTAGGGGGCGTCTCGGAAAATTTAGTTTTTAACGACCAGTCTAATATATATATATATATATATATATATATATATATATATATATATATATATATATATATATATATATATATATATATATATATATATATATATATATATATATATATATATATATATATTGTAACGACTCTTCGTTGGTTCTTTTAGATTACTGAACAAACACGACAGTAAAAGACAGATCTTTAGTTAACAAAATCCCAAACTTTATTTATCAACCAGTTACAGCAACTTCCGATTTTAATTACAATGAATTCCAGGGTCTCCAATTTATGCACGATGAACTTCGCTGCTTTTCCACAATTTGAATCAATAATACTCGGAATCGTAAAATCTGTATTTACTATTCCACTAAGTTCAGATTCTTTCTCTATTAGTACCCAGGCTCAGATACCACCGATTATTCCTTAAACTTGCGAATATTTATAAACACTTTTAATTGCAAAAGTAAAACTGACTATCTGATATTTTTGTTTGCTTATTTATATCGAAAAATAAATAAATCGAAACTTCTATAATCCACTAGAAATCAATACTACGTAGTCCGTACATCTGAAATAGGCCACACCTGTTTTCATTTATACTTGCATTTGTATTAGCGAACTCAAATTTAATTTATGCAAAATGTATTAGGTAACTCCTTTTAATTCATTAATGTAAACATTTGTATAACAAATTTAATTTACATCAATTTATGCAATACAATTTGCAATACAAGTAAAAGATTGAAAAAGGAGTTAACTTTTAATTAATGAATGAGTAAATAAAATTAACCCATTCTGGACGAAGTTTATTACATTGCCCTCCATTTAGCTTTGTTCGTCCCGAACAATATCAGAGATCGCATTGGTGCTGTTACCTTGGTACGGTGCCAACCTTTGCAGATGTATCACTTTCATCTTGGTACGGGGTCCCTTTTGTATGCGGTAGATGACATCATTAATTCGTTTGATTATTTTATATGGGCCTTCCCAATCTGGCTGCAGCTTGGGTGATCTTCCCTTAGTTCTTCTGGGGTTGTATAGCCATACCAATTCTCCTTCTTGAAAACCGCCACTATTTGCATTTATGTCGTACCTGGTTTTCATTTTGTCACTGGCAATCTTAATGTGGTCTCGAACCTGCTGATGGATTTTATTCATCTTCTCCCTTAGTTGTCCCACATAATCTGTTTTCGTGGATACCAGACCTCCAGGGATGCCAAACTCGATGTCACTAGGAAGATGTAGTTCTCTTCCGAACATGATATTCGCTGGCGTTTCACTTGTCGTATCGTGCACTGCGCTACGATAGGCCATCAAGAATAACGGAAGATCCTTGTCCCAATTTCTTTGGTTGGCTTCTACTACCTTTGACAAATGTTCTTCCATGGTTCGGTTGAATCGTTCTACCATGCCATCCGATTGTGGGTTCATAGGTGTAGTTCGTGTTTTTCTAATGCCGAGTGTTCTGCACAGCTCTTCCATCAGTTGAGATTCGAAATTCCTTCCCTGGTCGGTATGCAACTCGAGCGGTGTTCCATATCTGCAAACCCATTCATTGACTAATGTTTCCGCGACCGTAACTGCTTCCTGGTTCGGTATTGCATAAGCTTCCGGCCATTTGGTAAAGTAATCAATGACCACCATGATGTATTTGTTACCTTTTGTCGTTTCCGGAAATGGCCCCGCGATGTCTATAGCAATTCTCTCCATTGGGGCACCCACATTGTACTGTTGCATCTCTCCTCGAGTTCTAGTTTTTGGTCCTTTGCTCGCTGCACAAGTATCGCATCGCCGACACCATTGCTCCACGTCTGTTCGATACCTTACCCAATAAAACCTCTCCCTTACTTTGGCTAGGGTTTTATTGACTCCCAGGTGTCCTCCAGAAATACTTCCATGCAGTTTTCCCAGTACCTCTTCCACTCGACTTGATGGCAACACCAGTTGTTCTAACACTTTCTTTCCATCAGCGGACTCCCATTTTCTTTTTAGTATCCCGTTGTCCATAAATAGTGAGTCCCATTGCGCCCAGTAGCATTTCACCTCCGTACTTAAAGGTGCGACCTCTTTCCACTCCGGTCGCCTTCCCTCAGTTTTCCATTTCAATATTGGAGCCATAGCTGGATCTTCTAGCTGCTCTCTTTGAATTGCCTCGGTACACCAATCTTCAGGAGTTTGGAACTTGATTTGGTTCACTTTCATTGCCTCATTTCCCTCAGTTCTGCTACATGACTTGCACTCCTCAACACAGGGTCTTCTAGACAAGGCATCAGCGTTACCATGGATCCTTCCCTTGCGGTGTTCAACTTTGAAGTCGTAGTTCTGCAGGATCTCTATCCATCTTGCTGCTTGTCCTTCAGGAAATTTGAATTGTAATAACCATTTTAGAGCAGCATGGTCCGTGCGAATCAGGAATGGTTGTCCATACAAATACTTGTGGAAATGTTTCACAGCCTTGATGATAGCTAACAGCTCCTTCCTCGTGACACAGTAATTCCGCTCCGGCTTTGACAGAACTTTACTGAAGTATGCCACCACTTTCTCATCGTCTCCAACTTTCTGTGACAAAACAGCTCCGGTTCCTACATTGCTTGCGTCTGTGTCCAGAATGAACATCTTTCCGGATTCTGGATAGGCTAGTATAGGGGTGTTGCATAGTTTTTCTTTTAAACGGCAGAATGCCTCATTACATTCGGTTGTCCACAGAAACTTGGTATTTGCCTCTGTCAATTTATGTAGACTCTTAGCGATATTCGCAAAATTCTCCACGAATCTTCGATAATAGGTGCATAAGCCAAGGAAACTGCGTAGCTCATGAACATTCTTTGGTACTGGCCAATTTTTCACAGCATCAATCTTCTCGGGATCGGTTCTGACTCCATGTTCTGTAATGATGTGTCCAAGGTACTTCACTTCTTTGTGGAAGAGATTGCACTTTACCGGATTCAACTTCATGTTGGCATTACTTATTCTTCTGAGTACTTCTTCGAGGTTCATTAGATGCTCTTCGAAGTTGCGACCTATTATAATGATGTCATCAAGATAAACTAGGCAGGCCTTCCAGGTTAAACCATGCAACACGCATTCCATTAGACGTTCAAATGTTGCTGGGGCATTGCATAGACCAAACGGCATCACATTGAACTCCCACAACCCATTGCCAGTAGAAAATGCTGTCTTTCGTCGATCTTCTGGATGCATTTCAACTTGCCAGTAGCCACTCTTCAGATCTAATGTGCTGTACCATTTGGCCCCTGATAGTGTATCCAGTGTGTCATCAATTCGTGGCAGTGGATAGCTGTCCTTAATGGTTACCTCATTGAGCCTTCGATAGTCTACACAAAAACGAGCTGACCCATCTTTTTTTCTAACTAGCACCACTGGTGAGCTCCATGGACTCTTAGATGGCCTGATGACTCCATCACTTTTCATTTTGTCCAGCATTCCTTGCACTTCCTCGTGTTTAGCCAGTGGTAGTCTTCTAGGAGGCTGTCTGATAGGATGAGCGTTTCCAGTGTTGATCCTATGTCGCACGATGTTTGTTCTTCCAACATCTTCATCTCCAGTAGAGAAAACACTGCTCATCTTCGTTAATACCCTCTTGATTTCTTTGAATTCGGCTGGATTCATTCTTTTACTAAGATCTTGAAGTATTGCTACTAATGCGGGATTGTTTCTCTGCATGAAGACCTTTTGCTCTTCTTCACAGCTGATTATCTCTTTTATGGTGCTGCATTTGGCGATTTCTTCTCCATGATTGATGACCACTCGTTTATTTGAGAAGTTAATCAGTTGCACTGGAACTACTCCCTCTTTTGCTGCAACTAGCGTTCGGCCAATCATAATGTTTCCCCCAAAGTCGTTGTTAGCTGGCTCAATCATCACAAGTGAATTTTGGTCACTTTTATCTAGTAGCTTAGTCCATATGATTTTCTCAGATTTTGCCGGGATCTCAGTTGGTCCATCACTAATAACACGGACCTCAGCATTGTCGTTGGTGGCGTTTAGCACTATTTCTGTGTTTCCATATCTCAGTACGTGGCTTCCCAGATCTAATATAAAATTGTATTCTTTCATGAAGTCAAGCCCAATTATGCAGTCATCTTCTATATCTGCTACAATAAATCGGTGCCTAAATGAATTTCCTCCAAGGTGAACCTCTTGGTCGCTTTCTCCATGAACTAGAACTGTTTCACCCGTAGCTGTTTTTAGGGTGAATCGTCTTGCTGTATCGATCTGACTATCACAAACCACATCTGGACGCACTATTGATCTCGAAGCACCTGTGTCCAAAGTCAACATGCACGATCTGCTTCCAACGGTTGCCTCTAAGACTAGACTACTATTTTCTCTTTTTACTTGTGATACCACCAATGTAGGGCATTGTAATTGAGCCAGCTTTCGCCCTTCAAAACTGGCACAATCTAGTTTCCCGAATCCGGAACGCGGCCTCTGTCTTCCGGGTGTGGCTCCCATTTACATTCTCTTCGGATGTGCCCCAACTTCCCACAGTTCCAGCATCTTACTCTGCTAGATCTACTTCGTTGATTTCGTTCAGGTTTATCTTCCAAACTTTTGACACGCATGATCACTTCATCAAGCGCTGCTTTTATAGGTTCTTCAGTAACTTCCATCTGACGTACTCTATCTGAACCGTACGCTCTTTTTCCAGCTTCCATTTGCAGGGCCAATGCTAAGACTTCTGCAGGTAGCTTCTTTCCGCTTAGATAAAGCTGGTTTCTCATTTGCACATCTCGAAGAGCATTGATGAATGTATCAGCTGCCAGTTCGTCTCGGTGTTCAGCGTTATAATTCGGATATGATAGATTAACCAGTCTCACAATGTCAGCCTCTAATTCTTGCAAGGTTTCGCTGACTCCTTGTTTTCGTGTCTTGAGCTGCATGCGATGGAGAGCTTGCATATGACTTTCCCCGTATCTTACTTCTAAGGCCTCCATAATCTTGCTGTAATCACGTTCTGTCGCTGATAGTGTCTGCAAAATTTCAGCAGCAGGTCCCTTCAATGCCAATATAAGCGCATTTGCTTTTTGCTGGTTATCTACCCCAGTTGTTGCTATCTCAAATTGCATCTTAAATATTTGATACGATGTGGATCCATCAAATGCGGGTGTTTTTAATCTAGCTGGGGCTGAAGTAGTTGATGGATTGACCATGTTACCTGACTTCCCTTGTGCTATTTCTTGGCGTAATTCACTTGAAAGTTTGCGTAATTTCTCTTCATGTTCCTCGGTAACTTTCCGCAATTCCCTTTCCACGTTGTTGATTTTCACCTCCGCACTGGATATACGTGACTCGATTACTTCACGTAGTTTTTGTTGATCTAATTTTTGTTCTGCGGCCAGTTTTTCTTGTCGGGCCATCAGATCAGCAAGTTGTTGTTGTTGGTTGTTTCCTTGTTTGGCAATCATATCAGCAAATTGTTGTTGTTCTACTTTTTGTTGTTGTTGCTGTGCCATCATTTCTTTCATCAACGCCATCATCGGATCAATTGCGGGGGCATTCTGAACCGGAGCATCCTCCAGCTCTATTTCTATGACCTCTGTGCTTTCACCTGCTTCTTCTAAAATTTTACGCAGCCGGAATGCAAGTTCTGCCTTCGTTCCGTGGATTGGAGCATTCCTTTTCCTCAACTCGTCCTTTAGCTGGGTCTGGCTGAGATCACTAATATTTACTGTTTTGACCATTGTTTCAATAATCCCACTTCTGACACCACTGTAACGACTCTTCGTTGGTTCTTTTAGATTACTGAACAAACACGACAGTAAAAGACAGATCTTTAGTTAACAAAATCCCAAACTTTATTTATCAACCAGTTACAGCAACTTCCGATTTTAATTACAATGAATTCCAGGGTCTCCAATTTATGCACGATGAACTTCGCTGCTTTTCCACAATTTGAATCAATAATACTCGGAATCGTAAAATCTGTATTTACTATTCCACTAAGTTCAGATTCTTTCTCTATTAGTACCCAGGCTCAGATACCACCGATTATTCCTTAAACTTGCGAATATTTATAAACACTTTTAATTGCAAAAGTAAAACTGACTATCTGATATTTTTGTTTGCTTATTTATATCGAAAAATAAATAAATCGAAACTTCTATAATCCACTAGAAATCAATACTACGTAGTCCGTACATCTGAAATAGGCCACACCTGTTTTCATTTATACTTGCATTTGTATTAGCGAACTCAAATTTAATTTATGCAAAATGTATTAGGTAACTCCTTTTAATTCATTAATGTAAACATTTGTATAACAAATTTAATTTACATCAATTTATGCAATACAATTTGCAATACAAGTAAAAGATTGAAAAAGGAGTTAACTTTTAATTAATGAATGAGTAAATAAAATTAACCCATTCTGGACGAAGTTTATTACAATATATATATATATATATATATATATATATATATATATATATATATATATATATATATATATATATATATATATATATATATATATATATATATATATATATATATATATATATATATATATATATATATATATATATATATATATATATATATATATATATATATATATATATATATATATATATATATATATATATATATATATATATATATATATATATATATATATATATATATATATATATATAAATATAAATATATATATATATATATATATATATATATATATATATATATATATATATATATATATATATATATATATATATATATATATATCAGTGGCGGATTATCATACAAGTTTTTAGGCAACCGCACTAGGGCCCCGTGATTCAGGGACCCCAAGCATAAGCAAAAAGGAAAATAAAACCAGACATGTTTAAAATATATTTATTTTCAGGCATTTAAATTACATTTTTTCTGTACTTAAGTGTTACAACCTGGCCTGGTCTATAGTTTCATCCAATTTAATTTCGTCCAAAATTTCATTTTCAATAGAAAGAAAAGATAAATCCTTCAAACGATCATTACTCATAGTATTACGCAAATAACTCTTGATTAACTTCAGTTTTGAAAATGATCGTTCATCTATAACATTAGTGACAAACATGCACAAAAACATTCGAATAAAATAGCGATATTCGGAAAAGTGGTGGAAAGATTACACAGGTCTACAAAAAAAAATTTTTGTTTAGTGTAGCTAATTCTAGGTTATAATTTGGTTAAATAGCCCACAAAATGTAGTGCGAAGCTGTCAAAATCTTGAAGCTACGTTCAGATTTGTATCGATCGATAATAACCTAAAAAATGTATTTTATCATACTTCACGTCATTATAATCAATTAATCTCTTTTTTTAATTAATAATATCGATATGTCGTCGCAAGAAGGTGTTGTATAAATAATCCAAATACATTTTGTTACATTTGTGGTGAATATGTAGTGAAAAAGTTTACAAAACCTATTCAGATTCAGTGAACCAAAACAGATTCAGTGAAGAAGACACATGTTGATTACTTTAATATAGAGATGAAGCCTCTGAACAAACCGTGGGTTCCAAACATTGTGTGCAAGTTGTGTAGTGAACATTTAAAACAGTGGGCAAATGGTAAACGTAATCATATAAAGTATAGTGTGCCGATGATTTGGACAGAACCGAAAAATCACATTGATGACTGTTATTTTTGTGCTGTAGAATTACATGGTATAAACACAAGAAAAATGACATATCCTGATTTACCGTCTGCTAAAAGACCTCGACTGTGTTCAGATGACGTACCATCTCCTATGAGTCAAGATCTTTCACATCTATCAGATTTGTCGGACGCAGAAAAGGTGGAAATTTTTTCTGATGAACGTGACAGTGATTTTAAAGTGTCAACAGTGCATTCACTTTTTTCTCAAGATGCTTTAAGTGATTTGATTAGAGACCTTGATCTTTCGAACGAGCAATCTGAGGTACTAGCATCTAGACTCAAAGAAAAAAAATTTCTATCTGAAGGTACCAAAATAACATTTTATCGTGATCGCAAAAAAGAATTTCTTCTATTGTTTAGCTCAGGAAATGATATACTTTATTGTAATAACGTTGGTGGCCTTCTAATGAAACTGGGGCTCTCAAGGTACAAAGCTGAAGAATTTAGATTGTTTATGGATAGTGTGGTGTTCCCGTTAGGGGAATCTACTCACCACAGATATTCGTTGGTGTAAATGTTACTTAAAAGAAGTACTTACTATGGGTTTCCTGGTAAGGCTTCTCAATATCTTTTAAATTGAAAACTCACACTAGCTGTTTTCATGGATTTAATTTATTTAAACACTTTAGAGTTGGTTTTTGCACAATTTATACTTGTTAATTATTTAACTTATTTTAATTCGGAACTACTGTTCCAGCACTTTAACTTATCACACACGTAAACTTTTAGTTTTAATTGTTGGGAGTCGATTTTCCCCGCGAGTTTAGAAAGTTTTGTGTCGGTCGAACGCGTACTACTCGAGAACTGATTTGTTTAACCAAAAATCAGTATCATTTATTCCAACGGTTTTCGCTTGGGCATAAATCAGTTGACCAATCGAAAAGCGTTGTTTCAAAAAAAAATAAAATAAAATAAAATTTAAATATCGTAGTAATCGAATTTTCATTTTTAACATTCTTTATTACCTTTTTTTGTCGTTTTTTACACAAAAATTAATTATTGAAGGGTTTTATTACTTTCCGGTAATATGGAAATATTTTAGTTTTAGCTCGTGTAGGGTTTTATGTTTCGGATTTATAATGGAACTATTGTTGTAATTAATTTAGTTGATGTTTTGATTTAATAAATGGAAAAGTTATTTGGATTGAAAAGAATGTATGGATTGTGTATTGGACTTTGAATTGTAACCAGTTGGACTTTGAGTTATAGAAATTTGTCGTTTGAATTAAAAGAATGCATGGATTGTTTATTGGACTTTGTAATCAGTTGGACTTTGAATCATAGATATTTATTCTACAGCTGCAATGTTAGCAAATTGTTTGGATTGTTTCAATAATTGGAAAATGAACATAAAAAATACATTGTGTGTTTTTTATGAGACTTTTTTAGATTGGAAGATTTTTTATGTGGTTTAATTTTGTATATATATTAATTTGAATTGAGTTTGATCAATTAAAGATTTATCAATTGATGGATGTAGGATTATGTTGCAGCTGTGGTTTATTATGTCTAGACTTGTTATTATGATTACTGAATCGATCAATGGGTCAATTGTTTGGAATGATTTTGGATAATTGTTATCGAAATGGGAGTATTGTAGGATTGTTTGGGTGTTTGTGTCAATGGGGTGGATCAGCCTGGTTACTGGTCCACAACAATAGCTGTAAGCGAAGTTTAAAATGTGTTTTACTAGGTATTGGTAATAAACATGCAGCTGTGCCTATTGCTCATTCAACAAAATTAAAAGAAAAGTATCAAAACGTGAATCTTGTTTTAAAAAAAAACTTAAGTACTCGGAGCACCAATGGGTTGTATGTGTCGATTTAAAAATGGTCGACTTTCTATAAGGTCAACAAAGTGGGTACACTAAATTTCCATGCTTCATATGTTTATGGGACAGCAGAACAAAAAAGATTACTGGATCAAGAAAGATTGGCCTTTGAGAAATAACATGACGGTTGGCAAACAAAATATTATAAAACCCACCTTTAGTTTCTAGAGATAAGATTATTTTGCCTCCATTGCACATCAAATTGGAACTTATGAAGCAATATGTTAAGGCATTATATAAAACAGGAATGTATTTTGTAAATCTATCAAGAAAGTTTATCGGTTTAAGTAATGAAAAACTAAAAGCTGGTATTTTTGATGGCCCACAGATAAGACTTTTAATGAAAGACAACGATTTCATACATCCAATCAGAAGGAAATCAGAAGGCCGAAAATTACAAAGAGTTAGTTCAAAACCTCTTAATTAGCTTTAAAAATCTTGGATGTAATATGAGCATAAAAGTACACTATTTGGACAATCATTTAGACAAGCTTCCTGAAAATCTTGGAGCGTATAGCGAAGAACAAGGAGAACGTTTTCATCAAGATTTAAAGGTGATGGAAGATAGATACCAAGGTCGCTGACAAGGACAGGCTTTATCAAAAATTTTGTTGCAATCTTTATTTTCCAAATCTGTAACTATTATATCAAACAGTTTTTTTTTGTCACCGAGACAGTTAAGTTAGATTTTTGTAATGCTCGATTCACAAAACTGAACTTGGTTAGCACACTTTTCCAGAGTACAAGCATCAAAATATTTTCGAATTGACATAGTTTTTTATCAAACCTGTTACCACTGCTTTGTTATCATCACTAAAGTTTTCCTCATGTAGGAAAAATTTTAAAACATGCAACACTTTTAAATAACAAGAATGTAAAGCGTGAACTGATTCGTACCTAGCTGACCATCTCATTCCAGTTGCTCTCTTTAACATGTTCAGAATACTCTTATTTTAAATTCAAAAGGTTACTAAATAAACCGAACTCTTTGATTATAGCAAAGAGTATAATTATTCGTTTTTAACAGTGTAAACAAAATAAAACCATTTTTGCTTTCAAGATTTTTATGTAGTCTTTTTCAGTTCTCAATAAAATGTTAAACTGTGCACATATTGAATATTATAAATAAATAAAAATAAAATGAAAATTCAAAAAAAAATGTGTTTAATATAAATAAATTTAATATAAATTATAAATAACATCGAATTTTTTAATAAACAAAACATACAGTCCACATGAATAAAACCAACTTGCAACCAGCGTAATTAATTATAAATTACAAGTCGTCATCCACCATCTTGACGCCATCGAAATAAACATTTTTGGTCAACATCGAGCCACATCTTCGGATCTTCGAACACAAAGGATATGCGGTAAAACCATTTTAATTAAATAAACTTAAACATTATTTGCACTAAATTGGGAATTCTTCGATAGTTATAAAACTGTTGCATCATCTTCAAGTAATGGAGATAAAAATATGCATTATAGTTAGATCATACTAGATGATACTAGACAACACTAGATGATACTTTATGATGCCAATTCTTCGTTTATATTATAAAATACAACTACATATAAAATTTCTTCGTAATAAACTTCGTATTATTGCAGGGGCGTCAATTGGGTAGGGCTGGGGGGGGCCACCCCCCCCAAGGATCTGATACCATCAATACATCGATTCAATAAAATCATCCAATCGTGATAGAATTATACACTAAAAAAATTTCAATGCACCGTTATTTTGTAAATTCGTCTAATTTTTAGAAGATTTACTTAACTAATATACCAATTTTATCGCATACTATTAATTGAAATATATCTTATAATATAATTATTACGTTACATATTATTTTGGCCTGACTAAAGTACAGTTCACCGCAATATTCAAACCGTTATCGTTCTTTGTATCGAGGACTAGAGCGCCACCGATACGAAAGGCGATCGTATTGCTTCTAATCTTCTGATGAAATCAGTTTTATAAACAAAACACGATCGTTCTTCTAAAAACGCCGTGGGTGCGTATTTTGACAAAATTCTATCGTACTATAAGGTACGCGGCATCACCGCTTTTAGAAGAACGATTGTGTTTTGTTTATAAGATATTCGTGTCTGAGCCAGAGGAAACAAAATATTTCATTACTATAGGGTTCCTCGAGAGTTTATAGTGCAGTATTTAACATTCAAATTTCAATTGTTATTGGTAATTTTTATAAACTTAAAAGTAAGTACATGCAGGAGAACACAACCTAATTATACCCCACTTATTTGGAGAACCCTGACTGTTTGGCCTTGTTTTTTATCTATATCATATTGTACAAACTTTACAAGACTTTTTAAAAACAATAAATTAAAACAATTCTAAAATGTAAAATCCTATAACATATCAAAAGTTTTCTTGATAGTTGTGCTAATTTTTATAAAATGAATGAAAATAATTACGGGAGTAATTTAAATTTATTGGGTTATTTCCAGTGATTTTATAATAGTGAATGTTTTATAATGGACAAGCAATATTTTCTAACGACACGAACAAATATTTAAGTTATGTAAATATTTTCAAAGTATGTTATGAAAACTTGCTGACAAATTCTTTTCGCTATATGGACTATAATTTTTAATTCATAAAATAGCAAAAATTATATGTTTGGTTGGTTATAATAAAATCCAAAACGTATTCTAAACGTCAATCTTTGTTCATTTTTTTTATACAGTCACAGGGAGGGAGAAACTATTATTTTTTGTGGTAGGTTTTTCTTATAGATTTAAAAGAAGCTCGCAATAATTGTACAATTTTGAATCAAATGAAAAATTTGCGCACGTTTATGGGTAGTAAACTGACAAGGAAGTCCCACGCTGCGTGAAAATGTCACACATTTCATTGCGTTGTCCCACGGAGAAATCTGTCCCACGAAGCGTCCCACGAAACAAAGATTTCCACCACATTTGCCCGCATTATCGAAATAATCAAAAAACCTTACATCTATCTACATGCAGTTTGCGCAATATCTTAGTCAAAGCAATGGCTTCACAGTTTTTTCTTGCAGCTTGTATAATGTTATGTATATGTTGATTTAATCATATTGAGAGAACAAACCAGTGCATTATTTTTTTTACTAAAATAGTGTTTTAACTATAATTTTCGTAGAAATACTAAACTCAGTTATTTCACTTCAATAATTTACATATCTTTTAATGTCTAACAGATCTACCTCTGCGAAAAGGTTTCTTTGTTTATAGAAACATCTCCCCGGTGTATATACGAGAGATCGAAAGTATATTATGAAAAACAAAATACAAAATATTTTCCTTAATAAGACTCAGTTTTGCGTATCAATTCATAAAAATTTAAATTTTTAAACCAGAATTTACAATTTTCCTTTATTCGAGCACTCATTTCAATCCTTTGAAATAATATTCAAAAGTTAAAATCTTCATAATTTGAATATCGTTCTTACTCGTAAGAGTAAAATTTTTGTTTTTTCGATTTTACTCCTTTGGAGCAGATTACATTTTCCTGTTCTTTCATTCAATTTGCAAAAGAAGAAAATTAGTCACTCTACGTCATCCTTTATATTCATTTTTCTAACAATACATGAATAATTGAACGAATCATTCGAAGCATTTTACGTTGGAAAGCATCAAATTAGACGCAAAAATAAATGTTTTGAGTATTTGAAAGAAAATATTTATTTCAATTTAGTAGCAAGAATGATATTTTATTATTTTTACTCCTGTATGTGAGAGTGTTATATTTTTTTTAAGCTACGCACTCTGAAAGAACAAAGTAAAGGAGTGGTATAGATAGCGTTTCAAACTCTGTTTAAAACACACTATAACTAGGTAGCTCAAAAGTAAAATTATTATTTTCTAATTTATAATTCTTTTTCTCAATAAAAAACAAACCAAGTAAACAGCATAAAAACTTGATAAATGGTATAGATTTGCAAAAGATAGAACGAGAGATATACTATATACCTCTTATACTTACAGAATACAGAAAAGATATTAATTATTTAGTAAAATTAAAATAAATTGTTTCAATTGTTTTGCAGTCTTTACTTTTGTAACAACAGTTTTAAGCTACTATAAACGGTAAATTTATACTAATTTTTAAAATTATATTTAAAAAGTTCTCCTGCAAATCAAGACGGATAGAAAACGTTTACGTAAATTCTTATACGATATTGATTTGGACTATCCTTTTATAAAAAAATTAAAATATAACGACGCAAAAGTTTAGTGTATTACTAGTCGGAGTGAATTTGCAAATTAATAGTGGACATTATGATATTAAAAGACATATAGATACAAATAAACATAAAAAAGCGTTGCTATAAGCCGCTAGCTCCAGTAGCTTAAACAAGTTTTGTTGTTATTTTGTTGCAATTTGCGCTGATAACACGAACACCAATTTTAGTGGTGTCACGTCAAGGGGTGAAAATTTAAAAACAAGCTAAACTCGAATTTGAACCAGAGTGTATTGGGTATTTGATTCGCAGCCCATATTCTAAATAATGCAATAAGAAATGCTGCTGATTTAAATGGCAGGGTTAAAAAAAATTGGATATTTTATTGTCTTTACTGAAGACGTTGAAGGAGTTCTGCGGCAAAAGTAATGTCGAACATAACCAACATATTGGATACAGTGAAACTCGCTGGCTGGCGGTGATGCCAGCACTAGAAAGAATTTCGAAAATGTACGAACCACTGCAATCACATTTCCTAACGGTTGGATGTCCAATTAAAATAAAAGAATTTTTTGAAGAATTAAATAGTAAACAAATAGTAAAGGAAAGCATTAAATAGTAAATTTATGAACAATCTAGTTAGCACATTTTCACCGTTCCACTTTTTCGCAATAGAAATTCTAATTAGTTAGTATTTGGAAGAATTTTTGCATTTTGTCCCACATTTTAACGATTTGGCTCTGGTCAGTTTAGACATAGCTCTTTCTCTCTGGGACAAATAAAGGAAAACAAACAAACAAACAAACAAAAAAACGATTCGACATAAGAGGAGTCACGTAGGGATTGCAATCCAGTGGTGTTTTATGGATCCTGGGACTATGTGACTCATAAATTTTAAATCCCGGGATGCCCGGGATCTAAAAAATCGTATTGAAAAATCATCCTTTTTTTTTTATGCTGCACGATCTGCTGTCGTTTACAAATTCACTCTCTGAACAGTTACAAAGCAAAGATATAATAATTTCTAGCACAAGCGCTTTAATTAAAACTACTTTCTTGATGCTTAAACAATGCAGAGATGATACTAAATTTAAAATTATTTTTTACAAATAAATAGATTTTGCAGAACTTTGCGGCATTCTCTTCGATGAAACAACACCAGAAGACTAGCAGATTAACCAATGTAGCTCGAAAGCATTTTATTTTTATTTCTAAGTCGATGCATTTAAATGCTTTTAAATATATGTGTGTATGAAAATGTGTGTTATGTTTTACGAAAAAAATCTTTTAATGTCATTTAAATTCTCGCCCCCCCCAAGATTTTGGTGAAATGACGCCACTGTATTATTGGCAGCAAATTCGCATACATAAAAAATATAATTACATATAAAAATTCTTCGTAAAACTTCGTATTATTGACAACCAATTCTTCGCATATATTAAAAATATAATTATATATACAAATTCGTGGAACTTCGTACTATTAGCAATCAATAAATAAATATACATTGACAATATTATTAAATGTAAAAATTCTTCGCTTTGTTGCCAAACCTGTCATTTTATTTTGAAAAGCGATTCTTCGTGGTGAAATCTACAACACAACATACAAATACAACGACTTCAAGGAATCATAATATAAAATTGTTAGTTTTTAAAAAAATTATTTTTAATATTTCAATTTCAATTTGATAAATTTCAATTGTTATTTCAAATTTATATTTAAAAGGTTCATAATTCATTTAATTCAAAGTTTGTGTTAGTGGTGTCATTTTTTAAAATATATCGATATTTTCTTTTATCTTCGAATATTAAATTACTAAAATGAGTTCAGATTCGGATGCGTCAGTTATTGACAATCAACAATTATTAAAAAATAAACGAAAAAGTTATGAAAATCGATTAATTTATTATAAAAATAAATGGGAAAATGGTGAATATAAATCCATCGGGGATATACAATCTGCATTAAATCGTCTTCGTAGGAGATATGATAAATATGATATTGTTCTGTCTGATATTGAAATATGTGAGCAAACTGAACTTCTACATCGTGATCAATTTGAGGATGATTTTGGATATCTTGAATCATCCTTCTTAACAGAATTGCATAATTTAGAATCAAAAACAAATTTAGTTGTACAAAATAATAAAATCCCTGTGGTTACTTCGAATCAAAATAGTACACAAAATGATGGTATTCAAACTTCGGTTGGAATTAAATTACCCGAAATATCTCTGCCTAAGTTTGACGGATCAGAGATGAACTGGTTAAATTTCAGGGATATCTACATAGATCTCATTCATTCCAATAATAGTTTAAATGCAACAACAAAATTTTATTATTTAAATTCGTGCCTCAAAGGAGGAAATGCGTTTCGATTAATTGAATCATTATCTATTACTAATGAAAATTATAAAACTGCTTGGGAAAAAATCTTCGACCATTATAATAATGAAATTTCGATTCAGAAACGCTACATGCAAAACCTATACGAAATTAAAAAACCTGTAGAGGGTTCTCACAGTTCTCTTCGAGATTATATTCAATTCGCCGAAAAACATTACAATGCCTTAAAAGCCCTGAATGTGAACGTGGGTTGTTGGGATTTAATGTTGATTCACCATTTAAGTGATAAATTAGATGAATCATCTCGAATTGAAATAATCAAAAAATCATCGCCAACAAAAATATTAACTTTTGTAGAATTCCTAGATATACTCAATATGAGAGTTCGTATTTTAGAATCAACGTCTAAACCTAAAACTTTCTCGAGTAACGTAATTCGTAAAATGAAATATAACTTTCCAACTTCGACATTATTATCAAATATCAGACCATGTCCTTGTTGTAATGATTCCCATTACCTTAACAATTGTCCAAAATTTGCTGCATCTAATTTTGGTCCAACAAAAAGATATGAGTTTATTAAACAAAATAAATTGTGCGGTAATTGTTTTTCGCATTCTCACACTGCAATTAATTGTACATCAAGCTCGTGTAAACGTTGCTCACTACGGCATAATACACTTCTTCCCTTCGATAATCCGAAACAATACTTTTCGTCTGGATACAACAATTTCCGCAATGAATACCAAAATTCAAACCAAGGACATGGTAATTCAAATTCTTCGAATAAAAGACCTTCTCAACAGTATGTTAATCCATCTTCGTCTATAGTTGAAAATAAACCGGATATTCAACCTTCGACTTCTAGTGCGCTAAGTACTATTGCATGTCAACAAAATTCTTCAGAGTCAAGTCTAGAACCATCAAAAAATCAAAGTTCAAAAACGTCTTGTTTAAGTACTAAAAATCTGATTGAAAATATTTCTTCAGGTTCAACTCAGGTACTTTTGGCAACTGCTATTATTTGGGTCCAATCTGAAAATGGTAATAAAATGCAATGCAGAGCTATTCTTGATAACGGCTCACAATCACATTTTGTATTCGAAAGAGTATGCCAATACCTTAAACCACAAAAGGTACCAATTTCAATGCCGATCGATGGTATCGATCAAACTAAAACCAAAAACAATTATGCAGTTAATTTAAAAATCGGTTCACTTACATGCAATTATACTGCTCAATTGAATTTTTTTGTTCTTTCAAGAATTGCCGGTGAATTACCATCCTTTCCATTCAAAGTGAATACAAATACATTCCCAACATCATTCCCTTTGGCTGATCCCAAGTTTTTCGTCCCAAACAAAATTGATTTGTTAATTGGGGCAGCACTTTACAATGAGATAATGTTAAATGAGAAAGTAACTATGATCGACGAATTACCTCCGTTCCAAAAAACAGTATTTGGATATGTCTTGATTGGAGAACTTTCATGTAATCACGTAAATAATTCTGCTCAAATTCAAAATACATCGAGTATTGCTTCGTATTTGTGTACTATAGATGATTTAAGTATACAAATCCAAAACTTCTGGCAATTAGAAGAAGTAAGCTGCGATAACAATTTTTCTATTGAAGAAAAACTATGTGAAGAAAGATATGCTCAAAGTGTAAAGCGTGACTGCACGGGTAGATATCATACTTCACTTCCTATCAAATCTAATATATCTGAGCTTGGTTACAACAATATAAATGATTTACATCAATTCTATTCCTTAGAACGGAAATTATACAAAAATCCCATTATTCGCGAACAGTATAATCAATTCATGACTGAATATGAGGATTTGGGTCATATGACACTGGTGAAAAACCCTGAATTATCAGACAGTGAATATGGCAAATCATACTACGTACCTCATCATACCGTTTTTAAGGAGACTAGTACGACTACTAAAATGCGAGTAGTATTCAATGCTTCGTCACCTACTTCTACAAATTTGTCGCTAAATGATTGCTTAATGACAGGACCTACTATACAAGAGGATCTATTTGCAATTATTTTTCGATTTAGGAAACATATAGTCGCTTTCACCGCCGATATAGCCTAAATGTATCGCCAGATACGGCTACATGATAACCAACAAGACTTTCTTCGTATATGGTGACGAAAATCTTCAAATGAACCAATCCAATGTTACCGGCTTTGCACTGTCACTTACGGTACAGCCAGTGCGCCCGCACCATTTCAAGCAATCCGTACATTGAAACAACTGGCTTCAGATGAAGAAAAAGGGTTTCCGGTTGCATCGAAAATTTTATGCAATGATTTTTATGTCGACGATGCACTCTCTGGTGCAAATTCCGTGCATGAAGCACTTCTCATCAAAACAGAACTTCAAAAATTGCTAGCCTAGGGAGGATTCGATTTAAGAAAATGGGCATCTAACTCTTCGGAAATTTCCTCTCCTGATCACAATGATCAATCCAGTTCAATATCTATTCTTGGTCTAAAATGGAACACATATAAAGACACTTTTAATATTATGTTAAATAAATACTCCATCACTGATGTTTGTACAAAACGAACAGTGCTGTCGGAGATCGCTCAATTGTTCGACCCGTTAGGATTATGTGAACCCATTATATTCAATGCAAAATTATTCATGCAATCGTTATGGGCCACACCAAATTTATCTTGGGACGACAAACTACCGTCAGACATGGCGACTAAATGGAACTCATTTAAGTGTCAAATTTCAAATCTTGAGCAAATAAGTATTCCTCGCTGTGTTATTTCTAAATCTCCTAAATTAATTGAGTGGCATGGTTTTGGAGATGCGTCAGAGAGTGGCTTCGGGTGCGCAATTTACATACGAATTGTTGATGAAACGAATAATGTCGACGTTACCTTAATGTGTGCCAAATCACGAATATCTCCACTTAAACGCCAAACAATACCTCGGTTAGAACTCTGCTCTGCTCTTTTGTTGGCACAATTAACAAAAAGAGTTCAAAGCGCTATGCAAATGAATTTCCATAATATTTATTTGTGGTCGGACTCAGAAATTACTCTTTTGAGAATAAAATCATCGCCGTCGAAATTTGCTACTTTTGTAGCTAATCGCATTACCCAGATTCAAGAATTATCGATACCAGATAATTGGTATTATGTACCTTCTTCGTCCAACCCCGCAGATTTAATATCAAGGGAACTCATGTCAAATGAAATAATTAATTGCAACCTCTCGTGGAATGGTCCAGAGTTTCTGTCAACAGAAAAAGAATTTTGGTCCAATAGACAACACTGAATTAAATCATGCACTTAATGCTTTAGTTAAAAACGTTCAATATACCTCGTTTTTTGAAGAAATTAACAACCTCAAAAAGGTTCAGTTAGTTTCAATAAAAGGTAAATTAAGATCGTTAAATCCGATCGTTAAATCCATACGATCATAAACATCAAATGTTGCTGCCATCATCACATCCGTTTACAAAATTATTGGTTCATAAAGAACATATACTTCTTCTCCACGCAGGACCTCAAAGTTTACTATACAATCTCCGACTTAAATTTTGGATTTTACAAGGACGTAATTTATGTCGAAAAACAGTACATGATTGTATAACATGTTTTCGATCACGTCCACTGTTAGCTACTCAAATAATGGGTCAATTACCCGCCGATAGATTAACTGCATCACGTGCATTCCTAAATGTTGGAATTGATTTTTGCGGCCCTTTCTATTTATCTCACAATCTTCGAACTAAAATTGTTACTAAAATATATATTTCTGTTTTCATATGTTTTTCTACTAAAGCTGTGCGTTTAGAAATCGTCAATGATTTGTCAACTCAAACGTTCCTATCTGCATTCCGCCGTTTCATCGCTCGTCGTGGTTATTGTTCTAACGTCTATTCTGACAATGCAACAAACTTTGTTGGTAGTCAGGTAGAATTAAAGGAATTGCAAAAATTATTTTTATCCGAACTTCATTCTAAAGAAGTGTTAAAATTTTGTGCTGACGCAAACATACAGTGGCATACTATTCCCTCACGTTCATCGCATTTCGGTGGAATTTGAGAAGCCGCCGTAAAAAGCCCCAAATATCACCTTAAAAGAGTCATCGGACAAACAAGATATAACTATGAACAATTTCATACCCTGGTAGTCCAAATAGAGGCATGTCTTAACTCTCGCCCTCTTACCCCTATGTCTGAAGATCCTTCTGATCTATCTGTATTGACACCGGGACATTTTCTAATAGGGTCAGCTCTGACATCTTTACCTGATCCTGACTTACAACATCTGAATCTTAATAAATTATCCCAATATCAACGAATGCAATCTTTACTTCAAGTATTTTGGAAAAGGTGGTCCAGAGAATATCTCAATGAATTACAGCAGCGTCATAAATGGACCATTCCTGTAACACAAATAAAACTAGGAACACTTGTTCTTTTAAAGGAAGACAACGTCCCTCCATTAAAATGGTTAATGGGGAGAATCGTTGAAACTCACGCTGGTCCTGATGGATTTGTCCGTGTTGTTACGGTTAAAACGCAAAACTCCACCTTTAAAAGAGCTATAATCAAGGTCTGTCCTTTACCAATTGAGGTTTAACAGTTCATCTTTCGTAATAAACATTCGTTCTATTTCCTTCGCTTTGTTAAATTTAAACATAAAATATTTCGCTTGAATATAACACCCCATCATTTGAAGTAATCAACGGGAAATGTTATAAAAATTAAAAAAAAAAAATTTTAGGGTATTAAGTATTCCTCATATTTGATTGTTGTTGAATAAAATATTTTAAAATCTGACATCAATATAATTATGAATTTAAATATACTTTACTATATGAAATAACTTAAAGTAATTAAAATGTAACCATTTATTTTGATTTATATAAAAAAAAAAAAAAAAAATTAAAAATAGATATAATCATTTAAGTTCATATTAAATTTGCAAAGAGTTAATGTTATTAATTTTTGAAATGGATATTTCAAGGCCGCGGGTATGTTCAGAATACTCTTATTTTAAATTCAAAAGGTTACTAAATAAACCGAACTCTTTGATTATAGCAAAGAGTATAATTATTCGTTTTTAACAGTGTAAACAAAATAAAACCATTTTTGCTTTCATGATTTTTATGTAGTCTTTTTCAGTTCTCAATAAAATGTTAAACTGTGCACATATTGAATATTATAAAAAAATAAAATGAAAATTCAAAAAAAATGTGTTTAATATAAATAAATTTAATATAAATTATAAATAGTATCGAATTTTTTAATAAAATAAACATACAGTCCACATGAATAAAACCAACTTGCAACCAGCGTAATTAATTATAAATTACAAGTCGTCATCCACCATCTTGACGCCATCGAAATAAACAACAATGTATTCGCTATTTTCGGTTAATTGTTCTTGTAATCGATTTCATCGAAAAGGGGAATATACGAAAAATCCATAAAGTTTTTCAACCATATCAAAAAACTTAGTTGCAGCAGTATTGCCAGAAACACTATTTTTACCGACTAAATTTAATAAATGCGCAAAGCAAGGGACAAAAATTGCTGTTTCATTTGTTTGACGAATCAATCTTTGTAGGCCACCATAAATACCTGCCATATTGTAAGCGTTGTGTCATGTGACTGGCCTCTACAATTATCAATGTTTATTTCGTTTTCATTGTGGAATTTCATAATCATGTCAAAAAGATAATTCGTCTTTCGATGTATGACCTTCGATTTCAATAAATGAAATAAATCGTTCACAAATGGTATTACTTTTAACATATCGAACACAAAAAGAAAACTGGTCTGTATGGCTCACATAATGAGTGGAATCGACGCTAAACGAATAATATCGAGATTTTATAATTTCCGAAACAATGTGATTTTTAACATGTTTTGCTATTATAGAGATGAATTCTTCACAAAATGTGCTTGAAAGATACGATGCGTTTCCTAAAAATATTCCGAATAATAAAAAAAAATCATTTGTCAATGTTACATGAAAAGAGTGTACCTTTTTCTTTATTGCCAAAACGAGAAATATGTTCTTGTAAAAAGGGATCCAGTTTCCATTGTGTTTTGATCCTAAAATTTCATCGTGACCACGAAAAGCAAGTCCTCGTGATGCAAGAAATTTCACAACCTCTACAACACGCAATAAAACTTTTTCCAATAGCTCATTTATGATAAGGAAAGCATGTTGATGATGAACGTGTAGTTGATGTTATGGACAAATTAAATTTTTGTTTACGCGGACCAAGATCTTTAAGAAAACATTTTTTGTATAGTGCGCTGAAATTACCCGTTCACACGCATGTTAGCTGGGTGAAGCACAATCATAGTATAACGGAAATCAATCCAACTCAAATATGTGTTTTATTGGTTTTAGGAGGCTGGATTAGGGTGTCGATCTTTCTTCAAGCGTCTTGTTGTATAAAAGAGAAAAGGTATAAAACATAATCATAAAGAGTGAAACATAATCATACATAATCATAAAGAGTGAAATATTAAAAATAATCTTTGGTGTTTGAAACAGACTTTATTAAAGTGTTTATGCTTATGAAAAATTTAAAAATCCAATTACATTTCTAACAACTATATGTATGGTCAACTTTTCAGACATTGACTGGAACTGCATATCTCAGTTAAACAGATTCATTATCCAATGGTAGCATTTCTTTTAATGCAATGTTTCTTCATTCAAGATATAATTATGCATTAAAAATATAATAAACATAAACAAACTTCTTGAACATCAACCAAATCGTCTCAATAAACATATTTAGAAATTAAAAAAACTCTTATCAAATTTCATACCCTCCACATCTTTCACGACTCTCGACTAGGTGGCAGCTCCGGCCCCAAAATCCTAGTTCGGTATTAACGATATTATTTACTATAATTAACATTCGCATTTGCTAACATTTGCATTTGCTTTGCACTAACATTTGCTAACGTCAAATTTCGTCACTTTAAATAAAATCCATGTTTACAGCCAAATAATTTTAGCCATTTAAATACTTTACTAAAACTTTAAATTTAACTGTATAATAGTATTTTATTGTTGAGATGTTAAATGAATTAGTTTATTTTCGATCAAAAGTTTACAATGCGAGCGAGCAATGAGCATTGCAAATTTGTGAGAAAATAATAGTAGTTTAATCAATGAGTGAATAATGAAGTAGTTTATTCTCAAGCAAAAGTTTAAAATTTGAGCGAGGCACGAGCGAGAATTTTAATTTGCGAGAGAATAAAATTCATTATTCACGAATCGATTACAATACTTTATTCTCTGACAAAGATTTTATTATAAAAAAGAATTGTGTATTATAAAAAATAAAAACATTTTCTTCAATTAAAACAATAAATCTTTATTGTTTTAATTGATAAATCAAATTTCTTAATAAAAAACCCTGATGATAAAAAACGCCCTTCTCATACAATCAACCAAGTTCAACTAAACGAAATAAGAGAATTACTCAAAATTTGATTTTTGAACAAAACTTATCAAAGCAATTGTGATTATAATTTGAAAATAATTTTAATGAAATCAAAACAATTTGACCAATTGGAATCATACCAATTGAATAAAATATTCATTAGGCAATAGGTTAAGTTCATTAGGCTATAGGTTAGAAAACAATACAATAATACATACTATTATTATCGAAAAAACATACAAATAAAGCTGATATAATTAAATGGAAGAGAATAAAATTCATTAAACACGAAAGCAATGCGACCGCGACGCACGTTTTACTCTTCCGACAGAGAAGCATGTTTTAATTTAAAAATAAAATTCATTGATAAAATAAATAAAACGAATAAAGAGGACGTCTTTATAGTAAATGAGGACGGAGGATCTTCTTGCTCCAAAGAAGGACAGTCCTACCGAAAAGAGGTCACGTCGCAACCCTATTGGTTGATAAATTAGATAAAATAATCCATGAGCTGATCACTATACAAAACTAATCAATCAAATTAAGCATGAAGTGAAACCCGACCATAATATTGAGTTAATTGAGAATAAAACAGGTGAAAAACTTGTACTTGTTTCATAAACATATACAGCTAAAAAAAAATCATGTAAAACCTCGCCTTTATTCAAATGCAACTTATCGTCCAAATTTCAAAGAAATCGATCCAGTACTTAAGGATATTACCTATTTTGAACAAACGAACATTTACATTTTTATTTATATAGAAGAAGATAGATAGAAGAAGATTTATTGAAATTCTATTAAAAGTTTATTGCAACACTAGTCTTTATAAAATGGTTTGTATATTTTTTTACTGAAAATAATAATTAAAAGTATTCTTTTTACTAATTGAAATAAAATAAATCTGACTAAAGTCTAATTTAAATATTTCGTTTATATTTATTTCAATAATTTTTCTAAAAAAAAGTGTTACAGTTATTCTATTTTCTAGAGTATCGGTATTAGACCGGTAACGTGAAAAACTTTACCAGTATTGGCAAAACGGAAATTTTGGAAGCGCTACTCTCGATGTAAATATGTTATTGAATACTTTCATTTTAAAAAGTTATCGTTCAGCTGGGAACGGTAACCGTAACAAATACAATATTGACATCGAGCCTAATTTCATAGAAATAAAAAATAATAATCAACAATCTTTACAACAATCCTTACAACAATCGAATCAACGCTTGAAAACCGCCACTAATTCCAGCCATTTTGTTTGCGGACGTCGGCTGCAATACGATTTTTGATTTCTTGGCGCATGATGGTAATAAATTCGTCACATATTGTGCTTGAGAGTACGACGTTCTTCCTAAAAATATCCCAATAACAATCACTTTTATCATTTCATTGAGTTTGCTTCAAATGTCGCATACCTTTTCTTTTGTTGCCAAATTTATCACTATGCTCTTTTAAGAAAGGATTAAGTTTAGCCAAAAGTTCAAGAGCTCCAAGAAAGTTGCCATTGTGATTCGAGCCCAGAGTTTCATCACTCTCGGAAGTTCGGAATTAAAACTTTTGTTTTTTAATTATTTTCTTTATAAATTATATATCTTTATTTAAAATATTCGAATAGATTATTGCTTTTAGATTGCAAAATGAAGAAATCGAAAATTTTATTTGGAAATATTTATTTGAGAATCTGAGAAAACAATGGAACCCATAATTAAAAAATGTTGCAAGAGTATCGTTTGAATTAGAGAATCAATTCATGATACACAAGGGTTACCTCTATTGCAGAGATTTCTTAAGGGTGTAATTGTTATCGTTTTTCGCAGTTCTGATTTCAGACATGCAGTTTTAAATCATCAAAAATTCAGTTTTTTGTCATCAAAAATAAATTTTTGAAAATACTTTAATTTACTAGGGTTTTTTTTGAAGCTGAGGACCGTTTTTTTAGTAATCAATTTTGGGAAATGAGGATAAAGGGCCCCCAAAATTTTGCCCGCCCCAGGGCCCCCTGAACTCTTAATCCGCCACTGATATATATATATATATATATATATATATATATATATATATATATATATATATATATATATATATATATATATTTATATATATATATGTATATATATATATATATATATATATATATATATATATATATATATATATATATATATATATATATATATATATATATATATATATATATATATATATATATATATATATATATATATATATATATATATATATATATATATATATATATATATATATATATATATATATATATATATATATATATATATATAAATTGAAAGAGATAATTAATTTCCTTAACCTCACTATTTGTGATTTTCGAAAGTTAGTAGGTATATTCCATACTATCCTAAGTCACGTGTGCAGTTATTATTGAATGTTGCCAATCAATATGAAATCAATTTTACGACATAAATGTCAAGTAAATTAGTGAATCGTATGAATTTTTCAATTCAGAAATCAGTTTTTGGGTTTATCTGAATAAACCTTATAGTTATTTGTTAATAAAAACAACTTTTATCTCTGAACGTGTTTCGGTTCGGATTCGAACTTAGAACCTCATCAGTACCAACTAAGTTTGAATCTTTTGGTAGACACGCTGTCAACTGCTCCTCGGCGTCGACATTTAGAAACATTTTTAATTACGATGTTGTAATTTCTTTTTTCTTAGTGAAAAACTTTTTTGTCATACTTCACTGGCTACAGAGTTAGTATTTTTATTATATAGATTTTATACGTCTTAAACCCGACAAGGTAGGAATTTTTATTGAAAGAGATAATTAATTTCCTTAACCTCACTATTTGTGATTTTCGAAAGTTAGTAGGTATATTCCATACTATCCTAAGTCACGTGTGCAGTTATTATTGAATGTTGCCAATCAATATGAAATCAATTTTACGACATAAATGTCAAGTAAATTAGTGAATCGTATGAATTTTTCAATTCGAAATCAGTTTTTGGGTTTATCTGAATAAACCTTATAGTTATTTGTTAATAAAAACAACTTTTATCTCTGAACGTGTTTCGGTTCGGATTCGAACTTAGAACCTCATCAGTACCAACTAAGTTTGAATCTTTTGGTAGACACGCTGTCAACTGCCCCTCGGCGTCGACATTTAGATATATATATATATATATATATATATATATATATATATATATATATATATATATATATATATATATATATATATATATTATATATATTAGGGTGGCACTTATTTTCTTATATTGCATTTTTGAAGGGCGCCGGTCAAAATTTTGTTCCTTTATGTATGTGTAACTAGAATCTGAAGTTTGGGCTCAATTGAACAATTTTATCACGTGGCGACTTTAGCTCAAAGTTGAGAAATTTCAAAAAAAATATTTCTTATCAGCTTAAAAATTGAAAAACTCGAACAAAATAAGTAAAGGGTCCGTCACTGTGACATGGCCTATGGCCCTTTGTAGTATACGTGCTAGAACAACTTGGGTCTCGTGCAACCTGTCCGTCCCTATATAATTTAAAAGTGTCTGTCAATAGGTGTGACGCAATGTTAAATTGAAAGACACTATTCATATAACATAATGTCAATCTCTTGTTACTTTACGCAAATAACTTATTTAATAAGTTTAATAGAAAAATTAAAGAAAACAAAATTTTTTTATAATTTTACTGTTACTCTATATATCAGCTTGTTAGGCCATCTTCTGGAGTAATCCAGATTACTCCAAAAGATGGCCTAACAAGCTGAAATATAGATAGAGTAACAGTAAAATTATAAAAAAGTTTTGTTTTCTTTAATTTTTCAATTAAACTTATTAAATAAATTATTTGCGTAAAGTAACAAGAGGTTGACATTATCTTATTTGAAAACTTACGCCAAGTGCCAACGGCAAACAGTGTATAATTTAAAATGTATAATTTAAAATTTAGGAGCTTCATTGGATAAATTTATTGAATACCATAATTCATCCCAGCAATTCTCATCGCCTCTAGCAGTATCTGGATTATCTCTTATTTATTCTGAAATTTTTGTTTTATTAAAATCGTTTGTTTTGTTTTGTGATTATTGCGGTTGGTTTATTTTATTTTTGTTTTAATTTTAAAAATATGGCTTCCCCAAACAATTCTCCCTCACGTCCTGCCTCACCTGTGAATGCCTTGGGTGGTAATGAAGCACCCATGTTAATGACTCATCAGCAGTTAGCTGATATTATCCAAGGAAACTTGCAGCAGTTTGCCTATCAACAGTTCTTGGCACAGCTGCAGATGCCACCACCTTGCTCACAACCTCCAACAACTGAACTAGATGTAGCTACAGTGAGCAATATTAATTTTGTTAAATTTAAAGCTCCGCAAAATTTGTTTGACCAAAACGCAATTATTTATTTCAGGATGTTGGAACTAAAAATTTTTAGTTCGAATGTTAGGTCGGAAATGACCAAATATTCTCATGCATTAAGTGCAATTGATTCACGATTGTACAACAAATTGGCACCGTTGCTCTTAACCCAAGTAACATTTTGTATATATTATAGTCACAAACTATTGTTGTTTTATTTACCGAACACATACTGTACTCAAAATAGGTTGCGGTATTTATACTTCTACAAAATATTGTTTCTGATTGTACACAGTAAAGCTACAGTGTAGTAGTAAACTTATAGCTTCGAATGTAACGTTTCTGGTTATGTACTATGTAACTGTATTATTACTTCTACAAAATAACTACATTGTGTAAAGTCTACGAGAGCTTATAGCTACATTGTAAATATACTAAACGTTGGCCTTGTAAATGTATTTTTACATTTACAGATTAATTACAAAACTTTATTTTATTGAGAACTTATATACTTACCGTATATTTACGGGACATATACATTAGGAATGTATTTATACTGTCACATAATTTATACAGTTTTCTTAAGTCAAAATTTTTTGTTTAATAAAAGATGTATGTTTCCATCGTACGATGATAAAGAAATTTATAGCCAGCTTTCAGTGATAGACGACTCAATATATTGGGCATTAGTTAATCGAATCTTAAGTCTTAATTAATTTAAGAGTTACTTGTGATTGTAAAGTTTCGTGGATTTAATTTCTAACCAAAGGATCCCCGAAAATTATTGCAAACACTTCAAAATATAAATATTATTTTGACGGGTAGTGGAAAGCTTTGGAATTATGAGCTAATACGTTGGTTGAAGTTTTCGAATTTGGATCACTTAATTAATGTTTCAGTTACCTTTAACATTGACAGCCTTCACATTTTTAATAGCGCAAAGAATTTTGGTCGATCATTCGGAATTCGAAGACCATTTGCATTTTATTGTGGTCCAACAATGCCAAGCTTAAAACACTATGAGGCAAAATTTCGTAAGATAATTATAAGATACATTTAAACTTATTATATTTAGATCTGGCCGAATCGCAATACCAGGATTACATTAACTAAATTATTGATATATGTAAATGTAAATAATTGTGTAGGTTCAAATGTACATAGTCTCCAACCCCCCGTTTATGTAAAAAAAAATTTGGACATATACCAAAGTTTAGTGCATGAAGATTGCTTGTACCAAATAAAAAGTAAATGTCACTTTTGTTTACTTCACAAATGTCAAAAGTTGTAAAAGGATTTATACAAAGCTTTTACAAAACATATACAAGTAAATATTTGTAAAAGGAAGGTGTAAATGTAAATGCACAACAACGAGGCTAATACTAAACGTTTACATAATTTATACATGTAAACTCTTTGAATTGGAAGTTGTAATTGTATGATTATGTTTACAGATCAAACACATAGCGTTTACATTACGTTAACATGTTAACATTTTAAATATGGAAGTGTAAATGTAAATAAAATGTAAATGTATATATTCTGTGCACTCTCTGTATATCTACATAGGGCTAACTTGTATTTGAAAGCTTACAATTGAAAACTCAGCCATTTTTATGCAAAATTAATATTTGACTGTATTTAAAAAAATTACAAAATACATTTAATGAAACTTTATTGGGTTTTATAACTTATGTTATAAGTATTTTAGAAAAACTTAAATTTATGAAAATAATAAAACAAATTTTATATAGTTTTATCTCTCTAAAATAAATTGACATATAAAATTTTTTTTAAAATTATATTTAATAATTTATTATTTTTATGGCGCATTATTAATTTAAAAGTATTTCCAAAATTTAATCGAAATTTTATTATTCGTTTGTAAATTTTGACATCCAACTATACAAAATTAGTTATGCCAAAATATAATATTTGCATTTTATAAACATAAAATATATTATTGTATTTGTATATTTATTTATATTTTTGTTTACAAAAAATCATCTAAAACTTCGTATTAAAGTATGAGATTGTAACTTTTTTGTAAGTAATCTGTAGTGATAAAAATCGCATACATTTTGCTTTCTGTAACACTACGTACGTGTTTGTAATCATACATAATTCTTACGCAAATTGATATCCGTAAACGTTCAGTAAAAGCCAAAATTATTCCCCAAAATGTATACGAAACACTAACTGAACGTTTACGGTACAGTTACCACTGTAACTTTACGATTACAGAGTAAATGTACTGTAATAAATTTGTAAACAAAATTTGTTACTTGGGAAGATATAGGTGATACTCATTATACTACCTTTAAGACGAAGGTAATTAACTCTTTGGGCGACAGCGATAAGGCAAAAATTAATAATATTTTGCATAAATTAGTATTAGGTGATGAAAAACCTACACAGTTGCTAGCTGAATTCCAAATTATCGGTGCTGATATGAAGGATGGCATTATCAAACAACTTTGGATGGCACGTCTTCCTGCATCCAACTTGTTTTATCGTCTTTCGAAAATGATTTGCCATTAACGTTGTTGGCAGAACGTGCCGACAATCTTATGGAAACGTTGTCACAGAGACAAATTTTCGCAATGAACGACTTCTACATCAAAGTGGCTTCTCAACATAAAAAAAATCGAAACATTAATGAAATTCTTAATAATTTTAAAACGCAAATGCTGAGTGAAATTCACTCGATAGTAAATGCTGGTCATAGGTCCGCTTTAAATCTCGCGATAACCGTCGGAGTACTTCTAGATCAAAGTCTAGATAATCAAAAATTAATTCAAACATTTGTTTTTACCACTCCATATTTAAAGACAAAGCACAACGCTGCGTCACTGGATGTTTTTTTTAAAAAGGTTTAATATTTCCACAACATGTTTAAAATCACATCCATGCACATGGAGTAACTTAAGTGAATACAAAGAAGCGCAAAAAATTGTAAGTTGTTTAAAGGTAGTCAACGATCCAGCAGAACGATGCATAAAATTAATGGACGAGTTCAACGATAAAATAACTAAATCATAAAACAATTTTTGTTAAAGGTAAACAATAAGCAATAATTTAAGATAATTTAAGCATATATAGAATGAGAATTAATTTTATTTCATGCATTTTCAGACCGTTCAAGACTACCGTAAGAAATATCCCAAATCTGCTACATTGCAGGATTTGAAAAGACCTTTATAATTTTGTTGACATTATAAAATAGGTTCTTAAACATTAAATGATACTTAAGACACTATTATACGGTTTTGTTTTTAATACAGACTCGACTATGTGAAAATTACAAAAAAATGTGTATGTAAGCGTGCTTAAGAATCAAAGTCGCCACGTGTTAAAATTGTAATAGAGTGGTAAAACTTTGTCAGTATCCTTAAATTACCCAAAAGAACAAAATTCCGGCCGGCGCCATGCCAAAATACAAAAAAAAATCACCCATACAAATAAGTGCCACCCTAATATATATATATATATATATATATATATATATATATATATATATATATATATATATATATATATATATATATATATATATATATATATATATATATATATATATATATATATATATATATATATATATATATATATATATATATATTATATATATATATATATATATATATATATATATATATATATATATATATATATATATATATATATATATATATATATATATATATATATATATATATATATATATATATATATATATATATATATATATATATATATATATATATATATATATATATATATATGTTACGATTGCAGAAAATCTAGACGATTACAGAAAGATCTAAACGATTACGGTCACTTCCAGGAAAATAAAATCAACAAAACACAACAGAAATTGAATGAAATGAATATTGTTGTTGTTGTCTCTTCTTAGAAATAGGGTCAACATAAACGATTTTATGAATCAAATCAACATAACGTAAAATAATCGAATATTCTAATATTTTCTCAAGGTTTCTGGAAAGTGATGTCGAATTACCTAGAAGTATTGCAGAAGGTATATAAGAAGATTACCTATTGTAGTTTTTAATTAGTTTATTTTAAACCTGCGATTGTGAAGTTAAAATTATAAAAGTGATTTTTAAATTAGTGAATAAAGTTATAAGTGTTATTGAGTAGAAATAAATTGTGTATTATTTTGAACGTTGAGTTACTGGAAATTTCTACAATAAACCGTTGGAGTTCTGAAGCTGTTAAAAGAATATTCTAGTCAGGAATATTGTTTGGTGTATTGTTTTCCTGTTGTTGTGGAACAATTAAGGTGTTGAAGACTTAATAAAACCTGGTGTTTGTGCTTACTAATCAGTGATCGAACTCAGGAAGAGATTGGGAATTACGTTTATCGAATTGTGAGTTAGGCCAATTCGAAGTAAGGTTGGAAAAACGTAACATTGGTGACATCGGCGGATTAGTTAGCTGTTAATAATGGTTTTATTAAGTGATTTGAAGGTTCTTGATTTAAAGAAAGAACTAGAACAACGTGGATTGGCAACAACCGGCAATAAAACTGAATTGACGATACGGCTTCGAGAAGCTATGGAAGCTAATGGAGTAGTTGTGGAAAGTTACCAGTTTGGAGTGATTAGTCCGAATAATGATCTAGTGGCAGCTGATGAGGAGAAAAGTTTTGTTGCGGAAACAACAACTTCATTGCCATATGGAAATTTCGATTTTACGCAGTTAGTGGCTATGATGCAACAAATGAGTTTGAACATCAGTCAACAGATAAATTTGAATATGAATCAAAAATTTGATCAACAAAGCTGCAACATCAACCAACATTTGGAAACAGTCAACAATAACATGGCTGTTAATAAAGAAGAGATTACTGCAACACTTGCTGCAAATAAAGATGAGATGAACCAGCAAATAAATGAGTTGAAAACTGGAATACATCAACATTTGGATGAGAAACTATTACAAATGTCAACTGCATTCGATGTAAAAGTCGAGAAAATTGAAACAGAAATTCAGGGATTCGAACATAAAATGTTGACGAAAGTTGATGATTTTGAAAAGAGGTTGCAGGACGTTGAAACGACTAAAGTTATTTCCCAGATGGTACATCAAGTAGCAAATATCAAACTAAAACCACCATCATATGATGGAACAACATCGTTCGGCATCTTCAAGTTCCAGTTCGAGACCGCAGCAGATCAAAATGTTTGGAACGCTGAAAATCGTCTAGCTGCATTAATAGTTGCTCTTAAGGGGGAAGCAGCTGAAGCATTACAGGCAGTGCCGGAAAATGATCGGAAAAGTTATGCAGAGGTGATGAATGCGTTGGAACGAAAATATGGCAGCGACCACAAAAAGGAGCTATACCGGATCGAGTTAAAGGGTCGCTTGCAACGGAATGGAGAAAGCATTCAGGACTATTCTTCGGCAGTAGAACGCCTTGTACATTTAGCACACTCGAATACTACACCGAATTTTATGGAGAAAATGAAGATCGAGGCATTTACTGATGGTATTCGTGATCCAGAAACACGAAAAGAAGTAATGCTGTCGCCAAAAGCAACATTCGCAGAAACTATTGCTTATGCCTTAACAAATGAAACTGCACAAGCAATTATAAAACCATCAATCAAAATACGTCGGGTGGAGTTGGCTGACGACAACGGTTATAAACCAAGACTACGAGAGAGTGTCAGAAGTGATAGAATCCGATGCTGGTTATGTGGCAAGTTGGGTCATATTTCGAGGGAATGCAGAGATGTGAGAAGGAAACGAGCAAGATCAGCATCGCCTATGCAGCGACGTCAAGCAGAAGAACGGGTGCAGCAAGCTAGGGAAGACGATAGAGCAGCACCGCATCAGTTAAACTACAACGAGTCAGCCTAAAGGGGCGTAAGCTGGCTCCCACAACCGATTGCCCCATAACCTTCATCCATGTTTCGAGATTGACAAGGGGAGGTGACAGCCTTACTGTTAGGGCTAATATTGATGGAAAAAGTTGTGTCATCACGTTAGATACGGGAGCAACAAATACAATTGTCCGCACTGATATTGTGAAAGGGAAACTAAAACCAGCAGGGAGATACCGGATGCAGACAGCTACTGGCGAAAGTGCAAGTATTAAAGGAAAGAAAGTGGTCAACTTTGAAATCGGGAATACTCACTTTCAACATGAAGTGGTTGTAGCTGACATTGTGGATGAAGTCATCCTGGGCATGGACTTCATGAGGCAAAATGGATTCGTTATTGATGCTGGCAAAGGAGTACTTACGTACGGAAATGTTGAGTTGCCACTCCAATTTAATGGTGAAGATTCAAATTGTGTTTCGTCGAATAATATTAGATCACAGGGAAAAGCTGCCACCCCAATCAGAAACAATCATTTGGGGAAAATTGGAAGGAGGTTCTGGGTCACCCAGGTTGTGGGTTGTGGAGGCCAACAAAGAAGAACATCAAAATTGTAAAGAAGTCGTTATAGGGAAAACCTTAGTTAGATCGGATGCTGATTACAAAATACCAGTAAGAGTTTTAAATCTGTCAGATACCCAGAAAACAATGAAGAAAGGATCAATCATAGAACAATGTGAAGAGGTAGCTAAAATAATAAAGTGCGAGCAGAAAAACATCAATTGCTCGGTCAACACAAAACAACAAAAGGCAGAAATGGAGCAACTTGTGCAGAAATGGACAGAAGGGCTTTCAGAAGAACAGAAGAAAGCAGCACGTCAATTGTTAGAGCGGCACAAGTCTGTATTCTGTAGTACACCTGAAGGGAATGGCAGAACCAATATGGTGAAACATCGTATTGACACCGGAGCAGAAAAGCCCATTCGTCAAGCACCAAGAAGATTACCATTAGCTAAAAGAGAGCAAGCTGATAAAATGGTAAGAGATATGAAAGAAGCTGGTGTAATTGAGCTTTCAGACAGTCCCTGGAGCTCACCTGTGGTGTTAGTTGGCAAGAAAGATGGGAGCTTGAGATTTTGTGTTGACTACAGGAAACTAAACATAGTTACGAAGAAGGATAGCTACCCATTGCCTAGGATTGATGATACACTGGATACATTATCGGGCTCAAAATTGTTTTCAACATTGGATCTGCAGAGTGGTTACTGGCAGGTTGAAGTTGCGGATGAAGATCGGGAGAAAACAGCGTTCAGTGTAGGGAATGGACTATGGCAATTTAATGTCATGCCATTTGGGTTATGCAACGCGCCCGCAACTTTCGAGAGATTAATGGAACGGGTACTAAAAGGCTTGCACTGGAAAACATGCCTTGTATATTTGGATGACATCATCGTCATGGGAAAAGACTTTGAAGACCACTTGAGGAACTTGGCGGAGGTACTGGAAAGGTTGCAAGCAGCCGGTTTAAAGTTAAGTCCCAAAAAGTGTTCACTTTTCAAGGAAGAAGTAAAATATTTGGGACACAAGGTTACGGCAATGGGAATTCATACAGATTCTGACAAGATTGCAGCAGTTATGAACTGGCCAAGACCAAAGAACCTACATGAACTACGAAGCTTCCTTGGATTGTGCACATATTACAGACGGTTTGTGCCAGGATTCGCCAACGTTGCCAAAAGTCTGCATGAGTTAACCAGAAAAGATAAGGCATTTGAATGGAATGAACCTCAGGAACAAGCATTTGTGGAGCTCCGCAGGAGATTGTGTACGGCTCCAATTCTATCCTATCCTATACCAAATGTTCAGTTTATTTTGGATACTGATGCCAGTAATGAAGGTATAGGAGGAGTATTGTCGCAGAAAATAGATGGTCAGGAAAAGGTGATAGCTTATTTCTCCAAAATGTTATCAAAGCCGGAGCGGAATTATTGTGTAACTCGAAAGGAATTATTGGCTATTGTGGAATCCGTCAAACATTTCCATAAATACTTGTATGGTCAGAAATTTCATCTCAGAACTGACCATGGTGCGTTAAGGTAGTTACTCCAGTTCAAAAATCCAGAGGGACAAGTAGCACGTTGGATCGAACGGTTGCAGGCGTACGATTTGGACATTGAACATCGAAAGGGTACTGCACATTGGAACGCTGATGCATTATCGAGACGACCCTGTCAAGTTGAATGCAAGCATTGCAGTCGTCAAGAAAATACGGAGAACATCATCGATGTACGATTACTGCAAGTGCTACCTGACGATGAATGGACAGCTGAAGCCATAAGAAAAGATCAATTAGAAGATCCGGATCTTGCACCCATCATCGAGTTCAAGGAAAAGGGTTGCAAACCAGTATGGGGAGAAATTTCTGATAAAACTCCAACTTTGAAGGCGTACTGGGCGCAATGGGACAGTCTCCAGTTAGAGAATGGATGCCTAAAGAGAATATGGGAAAGCTCAGATGGCAAGATAAAGCAATCCCTTACAGTGGTACCAAAAGGGAAAATAGAAGCAGTACTGAAGGAGTATCACGAAGGACCGACTGGAGGTCACCTTGGGATCAATAAGACTCTTGCAAAAATACGACAACGGTTTTACTGGTCGGGGGCTCGGCAATCAATTGTAGAATGGTGTCAAAAATGCGATAAATGTGCGGCGGTGAAAGGACCCGCACGAAGAAGTCATGGGAAAATGAAGCAATACAATGTAGGTGCTCCACTTGAAAGGATCGCAATGGATGTAGCGGGACCATTTCCTACAACTGATAATCAGAATAAATATGTGCTTGTGATCATGGACTACTTCAGTAAGTGGCCGGAAGTGTGTGCGATTCCCAACCAGGAAGCAACCACAATCGCTGAAGCTGTGATAAATAATTGGATTAGCCGCTATGGAGTTCCTATGGAGATCCACACCGATCAGGGACGGAACTTCGAGTCAGCTGTATTCCAGGAAATTTGTCAAATGCTGGGGATTAACAAAACGAGAACGACAGCTTCACACCCACAGTCAGATGGGATGGTTGAGAGATTCAATGCTACTTTGGAGGAATTTCTAGCTAAAGTGGTCAGTAAGAACCAACGTAACTGGGATCAACATATTCCTTTATTTTTGATGGCATACAGATCTGCAGTTCATGATACCACGACCATGACACCAGCTCAAACTATTTTTGGAAGTGATTTAAGACTTCCTGGTGACCTCAAATTTGGAGCGGTACCATCAACATCATTGTCTGCGCAAGAATACGTCAACCGAATCAGGGAGAACCTTGAGGATATTCACAATCTTGTTCGGCAGAAGATACAACTGACCAGTGATAAAATGAAAGCCCGATATGATATACGATCTAATAATAAAGGTTTCGAAGAAGGACAATTAGTATGGCTACACAACCCACAACGAAAACGAGGGTTATCACCAAAACTGCAAGCTGAATGGGAAGGACCTTACAACATTATAACGAAGTTGAATGACGTGGTTTATAGAATTAAGAAAGGCCATCGAGGCAAAGCGAAAGTAGTACATTTGGAAAGATTGGCCTTATACAAAGGAGAGCTAGATCCTGTTCGGGACGAACAGGCTTAAGTGGAGGGTATTGTTACGATTGCAGAAAATCTAGACGATTACAGAAAGATCTAAACGATTACGGTCACTTCCAGGAAAATAAAATCAACAAAACACAACAGAAATTGAATGAAATGAATATTGTTGTTGTTGTCTCTTCTTAGAAATAGGGTCAACATAAACGATTTTATGAATCAAATCAACATAACGTAAAATAATCGAATATTCTAATATTTTCTCAAGGTTTCTGGAAAGTGATGTCGAATTACCTAGAAGTATTGCAGAAGGTATATAAGAAGATTACCTATTGTAGTTTTTAATTAGTTTATTTTAAACCTGCGATTGTGAAGTTAAAATTATAAAAGTGATTTTTAAATTAGTGAATAAAGTTATAAGTGTTATTGAGTAGAAATAAATTGTGTATTATTTTGAACGTTGAGTTACTGGAAATTTCTACAATAAACCGTTGGAGTTCTGAAGCTGTTAAAAGAATATTCTAGTCAGGAATATTGTTTGGTGTATTGTTTTCCTGTTGTTGTGGAACAATTAAGGTGTTGAAGACTTAATAAAACCTGGTGTTTGTGCTTACTAATCAGTGATCGAACTCAGGAAGAGATTGGGAATTACGTTTATCGAATTGTGAGTTAGGCCAATTCGAAGTAAGGTTGGAAAAACGTAACATATATATATATATATATATATATATATATATATATATATATATATATATATATATATATATATATGTATATATATATATATATATATATATATATATATATATATATATATATATATATATATATATATATATATATATATATATATATATATATATATATATATATATATATATATATATATATATATATATATATATATATATATATATATATATATATATATATATTAGACTGGTCGTTAAAAACTAAATTTTGCGAGACGCCCCCTAGAAAAATTCTTTGTGGTCAAAAAACCACATTAGCATTATTTTTTTTTTTTTAAGTCAAAAGAACACGTGCCGCAAAATCATCGAAGTTTATTTTTTGATAAAATTGTTAATATCTCATAAAATATGCAGATGTCAAAAAAAATAATTTAATCTTTTTTGTAGGAAATTTAATTTTCTACAAAAAAGGTCCATGTTATTTTTTTCCTAAAACCTATATTTCTGATGATATTTTGAAATAAAACTTGAAATTCTTCGAAACTCGTTAAACCAAATGATGAAAATTTCGACGAAAAAGTACTAGTTTTGATTTTTTGTCACGATTATTTTTTTATACATTTCATTCTATAGCATAAGAAGAAAATTAGGACTTTTTCGTCATCTTTATTTTTTATGTTTTTTAAAAATTACGAAAACTTACAAGTTCATTTTCAAAATATCATGAGAACTGTACATTTTCGGGAAAAAATGACATACAACTTTTTTGTAGAAAATTAATTTTTCTACAAAAATGATCCAAGTGATTTTTTTTGTCATCTGCATATTTTATGAGATATTTGAAAAAATCAACGAATTTTTCAAAAAATCAACTTCGACGATTTTGCGGCACGTGTTCTTTTGATTTAAAAAAAAAAAAAATAGTGCCGTTGTGGTTTTTTGACCACAAAGAATTTTTCTAGGGGGCGTCTCGGAAAATTTAGTTTTTAACGACCAGTCTAATATATATATATATATATATATATATATATATATATATATATATATATATATATATATATATATATATATATATATATATATATATATATATATATATATATATATATATATATATATATATATATATATATATATATATATATATATATATATATATATATATATATATATATATATATATATATATATATATATATATATATATATATATATATATATATATATATATATATATATATATATATATATATATATATATATATATATATATATATATATATATATATATATATATATATATGATATGTATATGTATGATATATATGATATATATAATATGATATATATGATATATATAATATATATAAATATGAATATACATTTTTTTTTGTTTTTTTCGTCTCCGCTTATCATATATAGTCGTTTGGCACAAACATTTTTCCGAAATTCCGAGATGAAGCCTATTGCAATAGGTAGATTTTTATATGAAATCTACCTAAAACGATCCTAGTTAATAATAAAATGTAACAAAATCCTTTAAACGAATTCGAATACAGTACTAGTGTCTGTCATAATATCACTGCCTGTTACTAAATATTTAAAGTAACAGTTCCTATTATTTTTTATTTTGTTCGCTGTGAATTATTGAAAATCAAATTCACACTGCTACTTTAGTATTTTTTTTTCAAATAAAAAATACGAACAAGAAACGAAAACTCACTGCTACTTAAATATCAATGTTTTTAGTGATATCATGGAAATCACAGTTATTTTTCTATTTTCCTGTTCCTCTTGTTCGTATTATTATTTTAAAATAAAAGAATACTAAAGTAGCAGTCTGAATTTTATTTTCAAAAATTCACAGCGAACAAAATAATAGGAACTGTTACTTTTAATATTTACTAACAGGCAGTGATTGCTACTTTTGAGTAACAGTGGAAAGCTGCTACCTAAATATCGTCACATCTCTAATCCTTAGTATATACAGTTCTAAAATCTTATGAGTCGAGAAATGCAATAACGATTACTAGGGGCGCTGCTGCAATAACATACAGTAGTTCTCTGATGCATCTCGACTTTGCAAAGGATGAGCTAGGTAACTAGGATGACAAGGATGAGCTAGTCCTACCATTCCGAATTATCTGCAACAACCGAACGGACAGTTAAATACTACTTCTGTAGAGTCTCTATAATTTGTGCTCGATGCACTTCTTGGTACCGTCAGACAAAAATGTGATACTTCATGGTGCAAAAACAGCGTGCTCATCACGAATTTCATCAATCAATATTTTACTTTTCAATCCAAATTCAAATGTTCACTAAATATGCATCTCACTTTTTTTTCTATTCCTACGCTTTAAACAACAAATCGTATTAAAATGTTGATGGGATTCTCGTATTTGTTACTCATTCCGGTTATTTTTGTAACCAAAATGTAATAACTTCTAAAACTATATAAACAAATACAATAAACTACAGAAAAAATCAAAAGTAAATTAATCATATCGATGGGTCAATCTATTGAAAGAAAAAAAACCCCTGGAGATAAATTGTCGGATAAAATAATTTTTGGTTTAATCTCTTAAAACTTTTACTGTTGGTTTTTGAAAAGAGATGGTGAATTGTCGTTTTTCTTGTATAGTTGTAGTTTTGTGGTTTAAGATTTCGGAAGAAGGAAGTTGGAAATCTTGTTTTGTTATGTCATTTTAGATGTTTATATTAGTTATTGTATTTTCGAATATGTAATGACTCAATATGAAAATATATTTATTTAATTTAAATTTGATTAACCCTGTGGCATTTTTGTGTTGCTACTTCCGAAAAAAGAGCATGGAGTTGCTGGTCAGTTTGTTTTTTTAGGGTTAAACATGGGGTAGCAGCCCAGGTATCCTAAGGTGGATGTACACGATGATAGTGGGACAAGCCATCCCTTACAGAACAGTAGCATGGAACAAAAGAGCCCAACTTAACGATGGGAAGACAAAGTGGAAAAAGTGCAGAGTCTGGCTTGTATCTGCATAACGGAGGCAATGAGAACATGCCCTACCGCATCAATAGAAATGCTGAAATGACGTGTTTCACTCTACTTGCAGGTTAAGAGCGTAGCAAGGGAAACCATACTGAAATTCAGCATGCAATTCAGCAAGTGTATGGGAAAGGGAAAAATCATCCCTTGCTTGAGTTTTCTAAAGAAGGAATGATTAAGCAGTTTAACTTCGATAGGAAATCTATATCGCAGTTGTGCAAAAAAGTGGAGTACAGGAGTGAATCCACGTACCATCTGAGTAACGATGTAATCGAATGGTACGCGGATGGTTCAAAAACCGAGGCGGGGGTGGGTGTGGGGGTATTTGAACCAAAACCAAATAATTTGAGCTCATGGGCATCTATACAAACGTCTTTCAAGCCAAAATATGTGCTATCGAAAGGTGCGCAGACTTCAGCTTAGGAAGAAAATATAAAAACAAGAGAATTGCCATCTTGTCGGACAGCCAAGCAGCAATTAATGCGTTAAACTCATACACCATTATATCCAAAATTACTAGAAACTGTATGAGCAAACTAAACAAGCTTGGGAATAGTAACAAAGCTACAGTTTACTGGATACCTGGTCATGCGGGTATCGCTGATAATGAAGAAGCCGAGAAATTGGCAAGGCGAGATGCTTTAACATCTTTTGTTGGATCCCTTTTGTGGATTGGGGACAAAAGCCATCCACAAAACGATGAGGAAAGTAATTATGATGGAATGGTCCAAAACCTGAAACAACACCACAGGCCTAAGGCAGTCCAAGGAGTTGATTGTACAGTTTAATCAAACGAGAGCAATAATGTACTCTAGGATGAATAGGAACAACCTGAGAATAGTGGCAGGGGTTCTTATAGGACACTGTAAACTAAGAAAACATCTTAGAAACATTGGGGTGGAGCCGAATATAGATTCGGTCTATTGGAAGAAGAGACCCAGACCCATCTTCTCAAAGATTGTGGTGCCTTGATCTACACAAGAAGGTTGCATCTGGGGGAGCACAATATTGACGGGCATGAGCTGCATGAACTTAACCCTCTCCATATCCTGAAGTTCTTAAGGGAGGCTGAATTGGAGGAGGTGCTCTAACTGGGTATTCACCAGGGAGTAGTACTGTGGGGTACAATAGATCATTTTTGTCGCAGTACAACGTGATATATTGTTGTAACCGAATTTAATCTATAATCTAAGTCTATTCTAATCTACTGGCAAGCGAGTCAAATATAACTGCAGAATAAGTGGCAGAGGACAATAAATGTACTGCACCGAATACCAGTATCGTTGTTTTAGTTTGATCAGTGTTACATGTAACCAGACTTTACAACCACAACAAACTGTCAAATATTTACTGCCATCAACAACCAACAATCTGTCACTGATTACTCCTTCACTTTAGTCTATTGCCTTCAAATGGGGACGCAAATATCGATGAAAATAATCAAATTAAAATAACTATCCATCTCTGGAAGAATAAAACATTAAAATAGAAACGAAGGTGGGAAAATATCGGATAATAACTTATTTAACAAATAACCAATTAAACAGTCTTTAAGTAAAGCTGAACCTCAATTCAATCAATGAGTTTTTAATTACCATAGATAAAAGACACTTCAGGACGACAAACGATTCTATATAAATAAATGGTTTAATAAAAAAAACTTTTATTTTGAAATGGCAGAATCCATGTCTGTAGGCCTTCTGGAAGATGTAGTCATTACCAATGTGTTCACAAATGAATCTATATTGGGTGCTTAACATAAAATAATCCTCAAAAGATGAATTATCGTGATTAATTAGCACTTCTAGTCCAATTGAAAAGTGGCACCCAAAAAGAGTCGGGTACACAACTTTATTAATAAGCCTGGGCCCACGCCGATTTCATTTGATGATTACCACATATTTTATACTTCGCGAGGCGCCTGCCCTTGGTGAGCCCGAAAACTTTTGTTCTACCGTTTTTCTAGTTTTGGCCGCTTTTTCGTTCGGCAAGCTCCGAAAAATACCGATCTCCCACGATCTTGTAAATTTTGCACTTAAATTTTTTTTTTTAACTATGGGTAGTGGAAATTTGTTTTAGAACAGGAAGGGCTTGTCCGACAAAAATGTATCTGCTAGTTGGGACCGACAACTGAAATTTTGGTATGTTTGGTTTGTCGGACTAGACAATAGTTTTATCGGACGAGGTTACCCTCGTGCTCTAAAACAAATTTGCAACCCCCATAGTTAAAAAAAAAAGTTTACAAGATCCTGGGCAATCGGCATTTTTCGGAGCTTGCCGAACGCAAAAGCGGCTGAATCGAGGATAATGGCAGAACAAAAGTTTTCAGGCTCATTAAAGATAGTCGCCTCACGAAGTATAAAATATGTGGTAATCATCAAATGAAATCGGCGTAGCCCCGGGGACTATAATTGTTGTTTGAAGCTCACTCGAGTGATTTATTTTTGCAGTTGATCTTCTTTAGCATTCACAATGAACAAGTTAGATGTTAGAATGTTTAAACTTGTTTTGTTTAATCATTATACGAATTTAAATTTGATTTGATTTTGATTTTTGTAGGTAAAATTACTAAATGGTTGGTCCTAATTAGAATATCTAGTGACAGGCTCATAAACTACATTCGTCTATGTGTAAGACAATTGATTTTCACGATTTTATATGTCAGTTGCAAAATTGCTTGTTGCAAAAAATACATGAGTACTTTACTTGCCTCGCTTTGTTCACAATTCCTTGCACTTCATCTTAAAATTCAAATCTCCCTAATGTTAATGAATGAAAATGAGTTCCATACTGCTCAGTAAATAGATTCAGTGGGCTCGTGAAAAGAACGTGGAGTAATGCAAACAATAAAACATCATAGTGAAAATTATAAAGGATTTTTAAAGACTTTAAACTCAAGATAAAATCTCTAAATAGTAGACTCCTGCGATTCTAAGCAATAAATCATTTTCTGAGCTTCTTAAATAAATGCGTAAATGCTTTGTAGCCGACGATATATAAAATTAATCGATTAAATTAATACAGGTGAGGGACAATTGTAGACAGCCTTAGTTTCCTATAATATGAAAATCCGAAAAAAAAAATCACTATTACACAATCGCCTGAGCACTGAATTAATTGAAGATAATATTATTTCAATTAATACTTTTAATCTTTCGACTATTATATTAATAAATTAATAGCATACTTAACATTTGTGCATTTAAAATTAATATTTTGCAAGTAGCACAGTTTACGTTAATTAATTTTTATAAATGGATTAATTGATTTTTTCCCATCTTCAAAATTAATTATACCTGCATAAATGACGTGTAACTCAATTTATTGTCCTTGCATTTCGTTTTATTTATATAATTAAATTATTTTTTTTATTAAAAAGATGCTTTAGTTTATCTCTTGCAATTATAAGTCGTGTGTCCTCGTTTTCTTAAATGCCGATCTAAGATATTTATTTAAATTAATAAATTATTCATCGGCATCAATTAACTTACACTGACGATATCATTAAAATTGAAGTGTTTAACAATTTGTATGTATGTATATCAATCAAATGTCAAATTAATGTAATTTTGGTAACGTATTTGTTTATTCAGATTATCTACATATATATATGTTTTTATTTACTTAAAAAGCTTTAATTAGACTAAACGAAGTGTGTTTGTTAATTTTATTGAATTGACAGAAGACCAAAGTCTTGTATATCAATCATCACTCAGTAATCAAAAATTTTATTTTTATGACACAATATCAAATTAAAATAAAGTTAACTATCATGTCAGTTGAATTGATACAATCAGTTATTTTGAAATACGGTTTTAATATATTTAAAAATATAAAGATTGAAACCAAAAACACAAAACTTGTTTCGCAATCAATGTTTTGTCCTTTATTAGGAGAATGTGGCGTCTGCAAGACTGGACCTTTTAATTCTGTTAGGTTCCTTTGGACATCCTTGTTATATCTTCAAATGGTTTTCTCAATCAATCTTTTCTTTTCTTTTTCGACGAAGTCCTTGATAACTAATGGTAGTACACGGGCAGCATATGATGACTCATTTTAGGCTTTTATTAACAAATACCTGTAGTTGGTTTGAACCTTTTATGTCTGCTTCCATGTTAACCATCCATATGTTAACCATCCAGCTGAATGTATATTTTTGGCCTTGTAAAAGCTCTGATATATTATATCTTCTTCAGTGCCACCTGTTTTGCCACAGTACAACCAATATACATACACAAATTTATTGATATTGCATCTTCTTGTATACTGTTGATGTTCATTAGTGTACTCACCCCGATGTTGGTTTTTTTTAAAGTGTTGATATAAGTTCATATTATATAGTTAATTTTTTTATCTTCTGTTGCATATTCGGATCTCATCTGCTAGTTATCAGATATCACCTGTGCAGTTTAGATCATTGAGCCGACTTGTTGGGCTCTGCCAAATGTCATTGGAATTTGAATCATCAAGCTTTCATATAATTCTGTCTATTGTTAAGAGGAAAAGTAACAATGAATAACCTTGTCTTTATTCTCGATGGCTGTAGTGTTTGTCACTTTCCTGTCCTTTATTGAATTTTATGTTCAGCATGATGATACATTTTATTGATTAGATCAAATATTTTCTTCAGCGTGGTTATTTCGTGAAATGATTTCCATATAGAACTTCTATTGATTAAATCAAATGGTTCGAATAACACGACCATGAAATACAGTGATGAGTTCCATTCGTTTGATTGTTCTATATGGTGGCACAAATTTGCTAAGTAGGCGTATTTTGATATTTTCTTGTGTGGGAGTTTACTAGCTCGTATGAGTAGCTGGTTTTGTGACACAACAGAAAAAGAGCATATCTCCTAAATTAAACGTACATATGCTCATGTCACGAAAGCTTTTATTATATTGTAAGGTGAAGGGGTACCATAAAAGTGAGACCAACCGTTAGTTATCGTGTAGTCGCTTTGGAAAAGAGAACAAAGTTTAGTTCTTAAATGAAAATGATACATGATACATGTCATATTTTATTTATTGCTTAGTTATCAAATATTTATTTAGTGATATTTTTATGAGATGCAAACAAACTATATCAATCCGCAAAACCCAATTGTTTTACAAAAATTAAAGAAACATTTACACATAGCAATGGCTCAAAAGAACTTAAGTGTGAAAAATGCAGAAGCGATCATAATTCTAAAAAATTGAAAACAACGTTAAAATGTCAGCAAAGCAGAAAAACATTCAAGCAATTTCTGCTTTACTGACCCATAGTCTCTGGTTTGTATCATCAACTTATATAACATAGGAATATATAACTATAAACTAGCACAGTTCCTTTCTATTAAAATATGAAGCTAAACTATTATTCTATGTGTAACAGTTTTTTACCTTGCGAAGTCACATAAACATTTGTCACTGAATGATTTACAATATTTTTTAATTATATTCTCAATAATAAAATCATAAATTCCATCAAATGTAGAGTATTAATCCAATCCAGGTCAAAATTTTATCTCTTGAATATATAACATCTCCACAAAAAAAAATTATTGCTGATGATCAAAAACTTATGCAGTTGCTTGACATAATCAACAAATCTTTCACAAGCTTTAAACATAACATAAAACTTAAATCAAACCGTCTCACTTACAATAATCGACCTTCCCGATTAAAAACCCCAAAAATACCAAAAAATTACAAATATTTTAATTCTTTTGATTATTTGTTGATAACTTTTATACAAAAACGATCACGTTATAAAAGGCCAAAAATAACATCTCATTTTATTTTCATTCAAGTCAACTTATAATCTTTGATGACACGAGTCGAGAGTGAAAGGATTTAATTTGATTTAAATCAAAATGTTATGTTTGTAGGAGTTGAGATGAGAACAAAAAAAATTATAATTACGAAATTTTTTATTTTTATTTAATATTTTGTTTATGGTAATAACAATACAAAGGCCAATGATCTTAACAATGATTAAAAAAAATAATGCTTTTTCTTAGAACAGTAGCTAAATTTTTTATCGGAATTTATAATAGTTTTGTAAAGACAAAATTGTTAATATTAAAATTACATGATTTTAATATTTTTATTATTTTTTAATTCGACCTTCAACAACGTAAGATCAAGATCTTTACGGTGTAAATTAAAATCGAGCATTTAATTAAATGTTTGGAATTTAAAGGTAATTTTGTGTTTTTTGATTTGTGATATATACAAATAATGTTTATTTGATACAATTTTTTGGTTGCGTGTTACAATATAGTTGACAGTTTACAATACAAAATTACTAGATAAATAAACAAGCAGGATGTTTACGTTAATCTGGTCATAAACCGTAATGTCATAATGGTGGATGAAAAGGTAAAAGAAAATACTCATCTTTCATGTTTAAATATACAATATTCAACATTCAACATCCATTATTCAACATATAATCTCTCTAAGCAACCTTAGACATCGGACGTAAAATAAAATTCAAGAAAATAATAATTTAATAAAATTATTATTTTTATATTATTTTTTTTATATTATTTATTTTTTTATTGAATTTAATAAACACCGTGTAAGGATAGACTGCCTATAAGGAGCACAATTAAAAATAGTCTATCAAACTGGAAGCCAAATCATTATTTATTTGATCTCCTGGCTGATACAGAAATTACAACAACAACAAATTTGAATTACAATGACAACAAACTTTTGGTCAACCAAGGTCAAAACTATAGAAATATTGGACTAATAACCAGAATATACCAATTAAACATAGCAGGATCAAGCAAGGCAAAATGTGAAATTTGATCTCGTGAATTGGAGGAGAATAAAATTGACATCGCTGTCGTTCAAGAAACACATATAGCGTTAGAAGAGAATCTATTTACGAGCGGTGAAGTACCTGGCTATGACATAATAGGAGCAACGCTTCACAGATCATATGGAACAACGACATATGTCAGATGTGGCCTAGAAAATGTGAAACTGGTGGAAATAAGCTCTACGGAAGATATATTCATAGTGACAATTGAAGTTGGAGGAACTGAATGAATGTATGATATGAATTATAAGTGTTTACAAACCACCAAACACATCATGGCAAACAAACGTTTTACCATCTTATGACAAACCAAGCATCTATGCATTGGCGATTTCAATAGCCAGCACAATCTTTGGAAATATCAACATAAAGACAATAATGGAACTGCCTCCATTCCCACATTCCCAACATCGCCCTGTCATTGTTGAAGTAGGCATACAAATTCCAATGATTGATTCAATACCTAAACCAAGATGGAATTTTACAAAGGTTTCTTGGCAAAACTTTTCGAAAGAATTGGATGCTTGTGTAAGATTCATTCCACCACTTGCGAAAAACTATGATCGATTTGTAGGCGCTACTATATCAACTGGGAAAAAATTTATCCCGAGAGGTTACCGTAAAGAATACATTCCTGGTTGGAACGAGAAAAGTGAAAAACAATATAAAGAATTCAAAGAAAGCGGAGACACCGAAATAGGAGATGACCGTTTACGTTCGTTAGATGCTAACAGACGGGAAAGGTGGACATCTGATATGGAAAAGATGGACTTCACTCATAGTAGCAGAACTGCTTGGAGTAAAATCAGAAAACTAGGTGCTGGGAAAAAGAAATTTGCTGATAAGACTAACATAAACCCAAACTTGATAGCAAACAGAATAGAAAATGTGTCAAGAGTTGAACCGCATACAATATATAAACTGCTAAGTGTCATTCCATGCCTTAAACTTGCTAAAATCAGTAACAATAAGCTTTCAAATCGTCTTTTCCAGGTTTTCCAGGTTTTCTAGGTTTATAGAAAACAACAACAACGATAAGAGTTCATATAGAAAATTAAGTAATGGCCTACCACAAGGATCAGTATTGGCCCCATTTTTATTCAACATCTACTTAATGGATCTGCCACCAACTACATCAAGAAAATTTGGATACGCTGATGATATAGCAATTTCAGTACAGTCAAACAAATTTTCAATCAAAATTTGTCTAGAAGAGGGCTTAGAAACCCCTGGTGACTACTTCAAGAAATGGAGATTGTGTCCAAGCATGGTTAAAACTGAAGTTTGCTGTTTTCACTTAAACAACAAAGAAGCAAACACCAAACTATTGGTTCATTTCAATGGTAAAGAACTTACACATAACTACAATCCAAAGTATTTGGGGCATGGATAGATCACTAGCACACAAAGAAAATTGCAAGAAAATGGCGGAAAAAATAAAGTCAAGAAATAACATCATTCAAAAATTAGCAGGAACAACATGGGGAGCATCTGCAAACGTATTAAGAACATCTGCAATGGCTCTTGTTTATTCATCGGCCGAATATTGTGCTCCAGTTAGGTCAAACAGCGCTCATGCAAAAAAAATCGATGTACTACTAAATACCACAATGCGTATTATCTCTGGGGCAATTCAACCTACACCAGTCAAATGGCTTCCAGTTTTATGTAATATTGAACCACAGGTCTTACGACAATCACAGGCTTTATTAAAAGAATACGATAAGATCATGAACAATCCGAATCTTCCAGCATATCAAGATTTTATGGCACCAAATTTTCAACGATTAAAATCGCGTAAACCACCAGCACTTTTCGCAAAAAATCTGAAATCTTTTAATTTTAACAAAAATGAATCTTGGTATAACAAATGGACATCTTTCAAATCAAATAACACCTTATTACTGGACATAATAGACCCAAATATTAAACTGGCTGGCTTTGAAACTCCACGTAATCTGTGGGTTACTTTGAATAGAATCCGAACACTAATAGAAAAGTGTGCTGATGATTTTTACAAGTGGGGTGTAACAACATCACCATCCTGCGATTGTGGAGCCCCAAGACAAACTATTCAACACATTGTCTCCGAATGCAGATTATGTGCTTATCAAGGACCTTTGACGGATTTCTTAGAAGACTCCGAATACACTTGAGTGGATCAAAAACCTTGACGTTGAAATTTGATGTTTATTGTAATTTTTGGGTTTATAGTGCGGTTTACTTTACGCTTTTTCCAATATTCTATATAAATCCATACGCTAGATAAATAATTCAACATTCAAAATTCAACATGCAACATGCAACATTCAACATTAAACATTCAACATCCAACATCCAACATCCAACATTCAACATCCAACATCCAACATCCAACATCCAACATCCAACATCCAACATCCAACATCCAACATCCAACATCCAACATCCAACATCCAACATCCAACATCCAACATCCAACATCCAACATCCAACAGCCAACATCCAACATCCAACATCCAACATCCAACATCCAACATCCAACATCCAACATCCAACATCCAACATCCAACATCCAACATCCAACATCCAACATCCAACATCCAACATCCAACATCCAACATCCAACATCCAACATCCAACATCCAACATCCAACATCCAACATCCAACATCCAACATCCAACATCCAACATCCAACATCCAACATCCAACATCCAACATCCAACATCCAACATCCAACATCCAACATCCAACATCCAACATCCAACATCCAACATCCAACATTCAACATCCAACATCCAACATCCAACATCCAACATCCAACATCCAACATCCAACATCCAACATCCAACATCCAACATCCAACATCCAACATCCAACATCCAACATCCAACATCCAACATCCAACATCCAACATCCAACATCCAACATCCAACATCCAACATCCAACATCCAACATCCAACATCCAACATCCAACATCCAACATCCAACATCCAACATCCAACATCCAACATCCAACATCCAACATCCAACATCCAACATTCAACATCCAACATCCAACATCCAACATCCAACATCCAACATCCAACATCCAACATCCAACATCCAACATCCAACATCCAACATCCAACATCCAACATCCAACATCCAACATCCAACATCCAACATCCAACATCCAACATCCAACATCCAACATCCAACATCCAACATCCAACATCCAACATCCAACATCCAACATCCAACATCCAACATCCAACATCCAACATCCAACATCCAACATCCAACATCCAACATCCAACATCCAACATCCAACATCCAACATCCAACATCCAACATCCAACATCCAACATCCAACATCCAACATCCAACATCCAACATCCAACATTCAACATCCAACATCCAACATCCAACATCCAACATCCAACATCCAACATCCAACATCCAACATCCAACATCCAACATCCAACATCCAACATCCAACATCCAACATCCAACATCCAACATCCAACATCCAACATCCAACATCCAACATCCAACATCCAACATCCAACATCCAACATCCAACATCCAACATCCAACATCCAACATCCAACATCCAACATCCAACATCCAACATCCAACATCCAACATCCAACATCCAACATCCAACATCCAACATCCAACATCCAACATCCAACATCCAACATCCAACATCCAACATCCAACATCCAACATCCAACATCCAACATCCAACATCCAACATCCAACATCCAACATCCAACATCCAACATCCAACATCCAACATCCAACATCCAACATCCAACATCCAACATCCAACATCCAACATCCAACATCCAACACCCAACACCCAACATCCAACATCCAACATCCAACATCCAACATCCAACATCCAACATCCAACATCCAACATCCAACATCCAACATCCAACATCCAACATCCAACATCCAACATCCAACATCCAACATCCAACATCCAACATCCAACATCCAATTTCCAACATCCAACATCCAACATCTAACATCCAACATCCAACATCCAACATCCAACATCCAACATCCAACATCCAACATCCAACATCCAACATCCAACATCCAACATCCAACATCCAACATCCAACATCCAACATCCAACATCCAACATCCAACATCCAACATCCAACATCCAACATCCAACATCCAACATCCAACATCCAACATCCAACATCCAACATCCAACATCCAACATTCAATATTCAACATTCAACATGCAACATGCAACATTCAATATCGAACAGGCAATATTCAACATTCAATATTTTATATTTAACATGTAACATGCAATATTCTTCAAAAACACAATCTACATCAATTGGAGAAAAGCTGAGTAGAGCCTCCTACAGAAAATTCCGATCGAGAATATGATAAATAAAAACAGAGCCATGCATGGCCTACAAAAATACGGGATCTTTATTTCCAAAACAAAAAGTTATCAAAAGAAATATCTGAAGGCTTTAAAAAAATACTGATTCAAACAACTTTAACCAGATCTTTATCAAAGCTTTTAAGGAAGTCATAACCGTTGTTGATAAGACGATTCATCTCACCATGGGATAAATTAGTCAACCTGATCTCACAAAAAACTATCGATCAAGTTATCTTCAACGATTTGATAATTAGTGGACTAAAAATGTAAGAAAATTTTAAAATTAAAGTTGCATTTTCGATACTATACCATCGACTAACGTTAATGAAATCTGTCAAAACCTCGATAATTAAACTGTTAGTATAAGAAAAATTTTGTGGATCATAAAAACTTTAATCCATTTAAGACTGCAAGGTAAAAGTGTATTATTTATTAAGTAAATGTGATTTTCATACCCTACACCATAAAACACAATCACTTCATCCCAAAGACTTCAGAAGTTTTGGCTTGCTTGTGTCCAATCCTCTCAAAATGCCGAAGAGTCTAATAGATGAGGTTTAACCAAACTTACGAATCTGTATATTTTTGTATGCTTCTGGGGGATAAACCTGTGGAAATACCTATGGATTTTCTTCTTCATCCAATTAAGAATTATCAGGACTCCAAAAACACTTAGTCTCCATTTCTGATATAGAGGTGGTTTTTCAGTTCCAAGGACGGTGATAATTCGAAATAATTTTTTGCGAAAATTCCGAAAACAAGTTGAGTGACCGAAAACAAGTTGGCTGTTATCAATGCCATTTACTTGAAGAATTTTCCAAAAAATTATGAGAATTCATCACCGGTCGAGGAGAATTCGTTTAGAAAATTTTTTGCCATTTTTGATTTTCTTCATATGTTTTCAGCTTTATATGTGAATTATTTTTATTTATTCTGGCCTATTATTGATCCATCGAAGCGTCAAACAAAATTAATATTATCGAAAATGGAAAATAAACATACAACCAGAAAAATATTATAAATGGCAGATACAATATCTTCACTATAAAAATTATTTTGCACGGAAAAATTGGATTAGTCAAGAAACATTATTTTAAGACTTTTATTAATTTATAATTCTATTAATTCATATTTCTGTAAAAAAAACTAAAAAAAAGTGATAATCTCCCATGATAACCCAGCTATTTTGAATAATTTCCCTACTATTATTATAATTAAAAAGTGATTGGTCAAATTGAATGATGTCATTACATTTTAGATAACTTCATTAGGTTAAATTCAAATAAAAATAAAGCAAAAAATTTTCAACATAGTCTGCCTCAAAGCGAAGCCTGATTGAGAAGTGAAACAATGGTGAATGCGAGTGCTGTTGATTTCTATAGAAGTGAATCGAAAATTAAATTCAAGTCAGTCAGTTGCGGGTTCGCTAAACAGACGCAAAAGACCAACGACGGTTTCGTCAGGATGGAATCGAATTTTTACAATCAAGTTAAAAGTAGTTCGGAATTGTCTCTCCTATTCCTAACAATGCATACCAAATGGATCTCAATAAGACTAACAATGGGAGTATTTTTAACTTCGCCAAAAGTTAAAATGGTTTTCGATGGGAAAACGCTGGGAGCTTTTTTGGTATGACTAGTGTCCTACATTCAAGGATGTAAAGATAAGAATCATTATTGAAAGAACTAACATTCAGCATTTAAAATCAACAGTCAACATGCTGACTGTTGAGTTCAACATTCAAGAGTTAAGATTCAAGATTCAACATACCACAGTTAACATTGAACATTGAATATCACACATTCAACATTCAACATTCAAAATTCAAAATTCAACATTTAACATTACACATTCAACATCCAATATTCAACATTCAACGTTTAACGTTTAGCATACTAAATCGAACATTTAATATTCAACATTCATCATTCATCATTCAACAATCAACATTCGATATACAACGTGCTACATCCAACATTTTTTAGTAAAAATTGTTATGTAATAACTAATAGGTATTAAAATATGTGTCACATTTTAAAATCAAAGTCCCACAACAACAAGCGTTTTAATACGTTGATGGTCGGAAATCTTTTTGCTTTGTTTTTTGATATTTTTCGTCAAAGAATGAATAAATAACAACAAATTGTATCATATATAAAATATGACATAGGCCGGTATTTCAGGATTTCGGTTCTTTGAACAAGCAATATAGTGCCGTCATTATAAGGAATATTCCATAGCTAAGATTTAGAGTGCTTCTGTTGACTGAATACAGTTCATCCGGCGGCATCCCAATGATATCTTCTTGGCTACTCACTGCTATTGCCAATTGTATATCTTATCTCACGTCATCAATAGCAAGGACTGTACTGCGCGGGGTCGTCACATCCGTAGATGAAACATAAAAAAATACAAATCAATAAAAACTGATTCCTCCATGCGAGTGCCATGCCATTTAATATGCAACATTCAACACGTATCAATTTTGAAACTCACTTTTATAAAACTTGAAACTAACTATTATTAAATTATTAAAAATGTCGAGATAAACCAGGAGAATTTGATTGCTCCACTTATAAAATGTTTTTGTTTTACAAACTGTATAACAACAAGCTAATGTAGGTAGTTGTTTTGTAACACATAAAAGATAATATAAACAAGTAAGCGAATTGGTTCCTTTCATGAAATTGTAAATTAAGTTTTGCAATAAATAAATATAAAAAATATTCAGCTTATTTTCGATTATTATTTTATTTATTATTTCCTGATTTGTGTCATTACCTTATAATAAACATGTCTACTCACTGTTAACGGTTGAATGAGTTTTTTGCTTCGATTTAAAAAAAGCTTTTTGTCTACTGGCTAGTGTGAGTGTTGTGTTGAAAAGTAATGTCATCAACATTGAATACATAATCAATTACTTTTATTTTTTGGTTAGTTTCTGTGCGAAATATTCATGAGTTCAATATGAGAAGTTACGGCATTTTAAAATGCTGATTTAAAATGCATTAAATCAATTTTTGAGAAAGTTGAATGAATATGCGAAATTCAAATCAGAATGCAAAATTTGTTTGTGGTCGTAAAATAAAAAATTTATAAATTTTGATACATAAATTTTGATTTTCTACATAAATTATAAGTTTTTATTTTTTAGGATGAATTTTTCAATAAATTCTATCAACTTTTTTCGATAACATTGAGTATATGTATAAAATATGTTAAATATGTGCTCTAATCTAATAAATCGAATATCATGAATTGAATTGGTTATTTTTATATTATAATTTAAAAAACTAAAAATTTCACTTACATTGGATATGTGTTTCCTGCCGTCGGACAAAACAATTGATGATATCTTTTGACACATGGTACACCTCGAATAATATCACCACGAACGTCTAATCCTAATGCTACTGATAATGCTGTCCACCATATCTGAAAAATTGAAACAAACATTATATTATTATTCATACCACAAAAACAACAGCAATAAGATAAGAACCGATTAATTTTATTTGCGTTATAGAAAATGTCAATTTCAGGGTAACGTTTCTGCCATTATTTGATTTAAAACTACGACAAAAATTACAACAATTATGAAGGACAAATAGTTTTTGTACAAGGTAAATAAATTTAATTTCCAGTGAATTGTTTTCAAATATTAAAACAAATTAGTTTTTTATGCATCTTATCAGATCATAATGAGAGGTATAAAAGAAATTAGTTACATAATTATAATTAGTGTGAATATATTTGTATATTTATTGAATTTTATTGTGGAAATCAGTTTAAACAGAGATAATACAGTTAATGAAACAAATTATTTTCTTTCCCCGCACGTTGATGGAATCAATAAACAAAACTGTTGATTGATAATTGTAATGCTTTTACAAAGTAGACACAGAAAGGTTGTTATAGATGCTATTATTTGGGTCGAGCAGGCGATCACACTGTCAATTATTTGAGCACATAGTATAGAGTGAAGCATTTGAGAGACGTTCTCATCCAGATGAGCTTTGGACTATAAATCAAAGAAAACCGTTAAAAGAACGCTGATTAAGTCTACAATTTAAAATATATTTTGAAATTATCGTATTTCGAGGCATTTAAAAACTCTAGATTCTTATTTCTTTATATTACACTGGCATAGTGAAACAACAAAATATATTCATGAAAACACATAACAGATGTAATAAAAACCTCATTAATTATTAGCAAATAAAAATTAGCACTTGTTCTTATATGTACATACAAATTTTCCATGATAATGAACGCGTTCGTTCCGTTTAAAATTTTTCTTGATTTCTTCTTAAAAATGATTTCATATTTTTATATTTTTCTTTTACCGGGAAAAAATTTTCAAGTACAATTTTTCTTTTCAATCTTTATTTTCATCTTTCTCAGTCTTTAATAATTTCAAAAAATAAAGTTTCAATAACACATCGTTTTTGAAGCGAAACTTCTTTATTGAGGGTAAAAAATATCAGCGTTACGATTTTGCGTTACGTTTTTTAAAAATGGATGTAAAAAACAAATGAAAATAAAATTAAATTAAATTATGGCTATTTGACTGTATGTTTGGTCATAATTTTTTTATTTGCGTTTGCCGAAAACGCCGAAACATTCAAAAATACTAGCAGAGCGTATTCGAAGTTCAGAACCCAAAAAATGAATTAAATTGTCAAAAATGACATTTATTCAGTGAACCATCGTCTGTAAAATATTATCGTTCCGGCTGCTGGTATTATTGCAAATGTGCTCGTTTGTGCCGAATCGTTTAACTACACTACAAACGTGAAACCTCAATCAACAGCAGAAGAGCTAATGCGCGAATACCGATTCCGAAATCAAAGAAATTCAGTTAAATAATAATATTTCCATTCTTCTTACTTGCTACTTCAGCATACTCATGCAGAAATGGTAGTGATAAATCAAGCTTTGGATTAGTAGACACATATTGTAATATTAGCTTTTAAATCAAACACATTTGTAAAGCAACAGTGCGATGCATCTACTAAACTAAGAATTTCATAGCTGCTCACTTGTCTTTTTAAAAAAAAATAATCCGACATGTATTAAACTGGCATATAATTGGCAGAGATAGTAAAAATGCAACAGTCCAACCCTATCATCGAATGGAAAAATGTAAAACGTCGAAATTCAAACAGCTCGAACTTTTTACATTTTTCAATTCTTAGTCTTAAAGTTGTCAAATGAGAGTTTCCAGACTAGTAAAATAAATAGAAGACAAAGAATAAAGTAAAGAAATGGAAGAATTGATTATCGAGCTAACGCGACTTTAAGAATTTGCCTGAGAATTAGAGAGGATGTCTCTAGAAATAGATAGTAGCATATAAATAGTTATTTATAGCATATAATATAAATAGCATAAAAATAGTTATTTGTTTGTTTGAAGATATGTTTATTGATTTGTTCACATAATCGAAAAGAGCGTAGAATCGAGTAAAAGGGAGGAAACAGCTTTGATCATTTGCAAAGATATTGAAAACAACTGTTGAGATTTCAAATCTGCCAACGATAGTAGCAGAAACCATGATTAAATAACAGAAGTATTTGAAATATGTTTGAACTATATTTCATTTTCACATAAACTATATTTCATTGGCCATATTCGCACTCGCGATGAGGTTGACAAAAAAAACATTCAATGATAACAATGTGGTAATGTGCAATGTAACAGTATAATTATTGGGATAAATGATAAGAATGAATATTGTACTGCATAGGTTGAAGTTCGAACAGCAGAGATCATACAGGTCTCCAGGTCAACTTATAATCAGAGACGGTAGCTGAACGAAAGAAATTGAAAAAACGGTTCATGCAACGCGTAGTATAGGTTTCAACTCCAAATTGTTAGTAAACAAAACACAAAGTTTGTAAAAGTTTGGAATCTTGGTCAGATCTTGCTAATATTTTGCAGATACAGTGACCACTTTTGAAAACTAAAACTAGAAATCATTACAGATAAACATTTCTTGATCAGGATTAGGCGCTTAGAAAATAAACATTCGTGAAGTAAAAATTAAATAATTATATAATTTAGTATAGTGCAACAGGTTAAAATATCGATAAAAATATGACAAATATTCATGATACGGTATATATATATATATAATTTAAACTTAATACTCCTCATCCATATTCATTTACTAAACATAGATTATATTAGACAGGATTCCATAAAGAAATGAAACTCAATTTCTGTCTTAAACAAGAAAAACATGAGATTCGACTTATACTGATCTACATAACGCAAAAAATTAAACCAAAGGTTACAACATCCAACACGTTTTTCTGTAGATATATTATGATATATATTAACCAATGCCAAACAAGTTTTTATAGACTAATGACAGTAACATATGTTGTAGCTTCTTTTTAAGTCAAATCACGTTCTTAAATAATTTGAATGCATTAGTTTATTTATACATAACAAGTTTCCGTATTTGTACGAAAACTAGACCACAATTTATTTTATTTTATTTTATTTTATTTATTTTAGCTTTTCAAATTTTCCATGTGCTTGTAAAATAAAGTAACCTGAAACCAACTGATTTTAAAAACGGGACAATTTTAACGACCAACTTAATCCATATAAAAACCCCGCTCGTAAAAAATTCATTAAACGATCAATTTTACTTTTTAACTATTGAATACAACTTACCATGAAAAAATTGATATTCGCACTTCTATTAATCATTTTGTTAGAATTAATTTGTATTTTTTTTTTATTTATTAACAAAATCACTTGTTTAGATTTTTCTTCTCGCGGGATTTCTTTCTATAAACAAATTTTATGATTATTTCACATTTTATCCTTCAATAATTTTTTATATAATTTTACGAAACAACGGTACACATATTTCAATTAAATAAATCATTAATTTTTTGTAATTTTTTATACTAAATAAAAAATTTAATTATGATTAATTGAGTTCTAAGAACTATTATGAATAAGAAAATCAAAATTATTGTTTTTTTAAAAAATAGATAAAATAATAAATCTTACAACCAACCATACACTTATATTTAGAAATAAAACAAATTAAATATATATAAAAATTAAAAGTTAAATTTTAACTGCTTATAATTACTTTTTATTAATTTAGATTTTATTGCTGTGTCCAATGTAGCCTAAAGACAAATATATGATTATCTTGTTCTCTGAAATATGCATTTTTAATTAGTTATTGCAATAGGGTGTGCAACAATAAAATTTGAAATTAACTTAACACATATACAGTGGAACAGTTAAAGATTAGTTGAAACAATTCAACAGTTAAAGTAAAGTTAAAATAAAATATCCTGTGTTAGAGAACAGGAAAGAGTTATTTCAATGCTACTCAAAACTTTTGGAAATTAAAATATCAAAAAAAAAAATTCTCACAAACACATTGGCTATTTCAAAAAAAGAACAAATTTTTCCCAACATGTTGGTTTTTGAGATGAGCTCAACATTTAACAAAATGTTTTGAGTATATTTTTTTTTAATTTTTAATACATCTTATCTTAGCCATCACATCAGGTATTCTTTCCTAAATTTCTTCCTGAAAAGTATAAATCAAACGACAATAAAATACAAGCTTCAAGCTATAAAACCAATAATCAGATTAACCAGAGAATATACAAACAAGAAAACAAAAATATTCATAACTACAGAACATAGGGATCAAAACCAAGCAAATGATAGTTATCAAATTTAATCCCATCAAGAACAAACCAGCGTATGCAGACAAAGAGAACACAATTACCATAATAACAAAAGAAGAATACGGATACATAACCTTATTTAAGAGAACATAACCATTAACTGGGACGAAAAATACAAACAATGAATTAAAAGTTTTTATAAACAATAACGAAGTAGTAAGTAGTATAGTATCCACATGTAGTCATTTTATTGAAAAGATTTGCTTATTAGAACTCTTTTTAAAATTACACTAGCTTACAAGAAAAATCTCCCTAAATAAAACCCAACTTTTCTTATAGATTTTCACCTGCAGAACACGAATATCATATTCATTTTTTAAGGTTAGCTCTTGTTTTTGAGATATTCACGAAAAAACAATTTTTTGGTAGAACAAAAAGGTTATTTCGGTTTTTGCATCGCATATTTTACAAAACACACAACTTTAATATATTATTAAAACAAGTGCATAGCAAAGATACTAACAAACATTTTGAGCTATTTTTTGTTAAAGTCTATCAAGGATTCTGGAAGTTACAATCGAAAAAAGTTGAAATAAAATCAAAAATTTATATGGGATTTTTTTTGCATTAAATTTCTAGACCATACTTTGTGTGAATTCATAGAATGGGGAACATTTCTATTCTAATTAACATCCTAAGCCACGATTGTATAGTCATTATTAATTGTTTCCAATCAATGTGAAATCAATGGCTGACACTTGGTCAATTTGTAATCCTATATGTATTAACATTAGACTACATTAAGGGAAATTTTGGATTTTTGAGATCAATTAAACTCAAGTAAGTAAAGAAGTAATTGGAATTTTTTCAATTCAAAGGTATGG
>OY856187.1:266870316-266895181 GCA_963693315.1 Diogma glabrata | reverse complement strand
TAACCATTTTTGTAGGAAATTTAATTCTCTACAAAAAAGGTCCATGTCATTTTTTCCCGAAAACGTATAGTTCTCATGATATTTTGAAAATGAACTTATAAGTTTTCGTAATTTTTAAAAAACAAAAATAAAGATGACGAAACACTCCTAATTTTCTTCTTATGCTATAGAATGAAATGTATAAAAAAATAATCGTGACAAAAAAAATCAAAATTAGTACTTTTTCGTCGAAATTTTCATGATTTGGTTTTACGAGTTTCGAAGAATTTCAAGTTTTATTTCAAAATATCATCAGAAATATAGGTTTTAGGAAAAAATTGACTTGGACCTTTTTTGTAGAGAATTAAATTTCCTGCAAAAATGATTATGTGATTTTTTTTTACATCTGCATATTTTATGAGATATTAACAATTTTATCAAAAAATAAACTTCGATGATTTTGCGGCACGTGTTCTTTTCACTTAAAAAAAAAAAAAATAATGCCGTTGTGGTTTTTTGACCACAAAGAATTTTTCTGGGGGGCGTCTCGGAAAATTTAGTTTTTAACGACCAGTCTAATATATATATATATATATATATATATATATATATATATATATATATATATATATATATATATATATATATATATATATATATCTGTAGGTGGGAGGTAAACTACACCAAGTCCAATTTTTTCAAAATACGTTTTTTATACTGTTAGAATCAGGATTTTGTTCTCTATCGGGATGTTAATAGCACTGAGTCCTAACTAGTTTAGTTTTCGAGATAGAACAATTTTAAATAGTCCAAGTCCATAGTAAATAGTCCATTTTCAAACAGTTTTTTGGCTTTCCTGTAAAATTTTAAAATGTGACTTGGTGTAGTTTACCTCCCACCTACAAATATATATATATATATATATATATATATATATATATATATATATATATATATATATATATATATATATATATATATATATATATATATATATATATATATATATATATATATATATATATATATATATATATATATATATATATATATATATATATATATATATATATATATATATGAGCAATTTCACGCAAGTTCAGCAAATTTTTGGGAAATTTTGACTTGACCCCTTTTAATTTTGGTCATTTTTTGTTTATAGATAGTCTTTGATAAATAAAAAATACAAGTTCTCTTAGAATTTTTTTTTTCGACCAGGGGTCTCAATTTTTTGTTATTTTGTGATGTGGCTGCATTTGACGAGCGATTGTAGAAAAACTACTCAATCGATTTTCATAAATGATATGTCGTTGAATAGGTATTAGACCAAAGTTTTTAAAAATGTACACTGTTAATTTTTTGAAATAATTTTTAACGGTGTAACATAAGAAAAAAACGGTGTAATTGAAAAAAGATGGCATAGCCTCTTTTTTTTTTTTTTTTTTTAAACTAAATTGAAGCTTATTTTATATCTAACCACTTGTGAAAGTTGAGGACACGCGTTATTTTTTGTTTTAAAGATAAAATTCGTTGTGCATATGACTGTCGGGAATCAGTTTTTTTTGTTCTGAAGGAAAATTATAAAAATGGCGTTATAAACTAAGAGATATTTTTTTTATGTTAAATATCAAATATTTTATTATTAGATGAACTTTTTAAAATATTATAAAAATTATATATGTAGTACAATAAATAAAATAAATACAATTGTTAAAAATGATTTACTTATTTTACAAACAGAAGTTTCTTTTGAATAGGAAAGCACTTCTGCAATTATTTTCTTTGTATTAGATGGCATAAAAAATGAAATGTTTATTTATCACTTTTAGTAATCACTTGTCACTCTTATAAAAAATAATTTGACAGTCTTGACTGCAAACAAAAAAGCCGTATAAACAACTAAATCTATTTAGGAACTTTTGACTGGAGAAGTATTATGTTCGTATTATGTTATTATGGAATCATAAAGTAAAAGATTGTTTTTCAACATTAAATTACAAATATTTTATTATTGAATAAACTTTTTAAAATATCATACAAATTATATATGTGAAAATAAATATAGTTATTAAAAATTATTTACTTATTTTACATTCAAAAGTTTCTTTTGAGTTGGAAAACATTTTTGCATTTATTGTCTTAGTATCTACTGGTACAAAAGAATGAAATTTTTGAGTTCCACTTATAGTAATCGCATTTTTATATCGATTTTGTAATTTTTCTTTTGTTAATTGATATTCATTTTTATCGGCGTATCCAAAGTTCATGGTAGATTCCCATTTTAAAGCCCATTCGAAAAGTTTTTTTGGTGTATCAATAATATTATCTTCGCTCGCCATACTATAACGGTGTGCAGCACGCTTCAGTGTACCACCAATTCCATCACAAGGTCCCTTTCCATGGCTGGTAGCATGAAAATGCCATTCAGCGTCAACCTTAAATTAACTAATTAACTTACGCCACCATAAAGAAGACTTTAAGGTTGACGCTGAATGGCATTTTCATGCTACCAGCCATGGAAAGGGACCTTGTGATGGAATTGGTGGTACACTGAAATTTTGCTCAACATTTCTTCTGAAACTCTTTGGTCAATTTTTTTTAAAAGCGATGGCCGATTTGATGAAATCCAAATCCTGATTTGCGGATGCTGTTCCATCTATGCATTTGAACCAAATTTTTACATACAACATAATCAGAAAAATGCAAACGTCTCGGACTTTATTTAAATCTCCAACTGCAATATCATACTGATTACGAAACATAAATATCTTCAGGAGATAAATGGCTTTAGTCATCCAGCGGGCGTGACTTGTCGGACCTGGGCATTTGAATTTGTAATTCTCAATGGTTTCGCCAAGAAAAATCAATGTAACTTCCAAAAATTCTTTATAGTCTCTGCGTGGGTGTGATTTTTCCAACTCTTCATGACAAAAAATTACTAGAGCTTCTCACGAATGTTTTGGAATTCTGTTTCCCAGTTTTTTGTCCGATATTCCACTTTTGAACATTGTTGTATTAATTTTATCATCGTCCCATGCCTTCTGACATTTGTTGAACAGCGAAACATCGGGTGCTGTGGTCTTTCCAAATTTGAGATCATAAACAGCCCGTAGTTTAATCTCCTGTATGTGATGACAACATGGGAATCTAATCAAGTTGTGGCCAATATTTTTTCCACCTTTTTCTGGTCCAGTGTTACTTGATGTCGTGTCGTAACACATGGCTTCGACTTTATCAGTAAGATCCCATTCTTCAACGCATTTATATATCGCATTCGCAATCGATAAGCCACTCCCTTCTTCGCATTATGGAACCGTTAATAACTTCTCAATATTACCAAATGTTACTATGGTTGGCAAACGATCTACTTTACCATGTCCAGTTAATTCTGCTAGTAATGTATCCCAAAATAAAAATTTGTGTTACTCAAACAAAGTCTAAATCTAACATAAAAATTTATTTTTCCTGAATTTTTGCAGAAATTTTTTTTTTTGGATTTAAGAAGAAGAAATTCGATAAAAACGCTTTCTTAAGATCGATTTCTACCTACTTAGGCTCGTAAGAATCGTAAAGTAATTAGCTTTTAATAAAAAAATCGAAATTATGAGATATATTATGTTTTAAGATGATTATATCTGATAAAATAAAAAATACCATTATTCTGCTAATTTTCTTATCTTCGACGCCACTGCGCGGTGGGTAATTATTTTCCGATTTCAGTAAAACTGCATACACTTCATTTTCGAGTCAAATGGAACATAATTAGTCGGTGGGAGGGATAAAAATAACAACTTCATAAGTTAGGTCATGTCTAATATATATATATATATATATATATATATATATATATATATATATATATATATATATATATATATATATATATATATATATATATATATATATATATATATATATATATATATATATATATATATATATATATATATATATTATATATATATATATATATATATATATATATATATATATAATATATATATATATATATATATATATATATATATATATATATATATATATATATATACATATATATATACTAGCAGGACCTGGCGTGCTTTGCTACGCTTATAAATAAAGTTTGAGCACAGACATTTTGTTGACGTAGTAGCAATGATTTCAAAAAGTAGTAATGAGAAATGATAGCGTAGTTTTTAATTTTTGTTTTTAAAAATATGAATGAAAAATAATCAGTACTTTAGCTCATCAGTTCGGATATATGAAAAATTGGCGATCAAATAAGTTTTCGAGTAAGCTATAAAAAAATTTAAATGACTTGTTGGTGTTACAGGTGTGTCAACACTCATCTCTATATAGAACATTATACAGTACAAAAATAGATTCACAAATGTTCACAGTGCTCATGCATTGTATTTGTACCCGACACGAAACACACAAAAACTTTTCTAAAGAAGTTTTTCTGAGAAATGAAAATGAGAAATGCTGTCAAATTGCAAAATTCAAGTGAATTACAATAATTACTTTGATCTTAATCACTCACAAAATATCTCAAATTTTTATTTTTTACACCAAATAGCGTAAAAGTTTTGTTTATTTAACATTGGTCGCATATTGCCGCTATCTCATAAGAAAGAAAACTCGAGAAAACTCGTAAAGATAACATTCAATTAACATTGTGTCATTTTTATTGCAACTTATTTATTTTAATATGGAACGACTTTCAAAATGTCGTTTTAATTCTATTTATTTATTCGAGTACTTGTGGGCACACTTTATTTTTTGTTTTTCCGTCTGGTGCGTACACGAATAAATCAGAAGGTTTTCCTAACGCGCCAGCCATATAAAGTTGTCCATGTCCATGTGAGAAGAACGGATTCTCCAAATCTAGTCCACATACTTGCAGCAACTGTCCGTGTGCTTTGTTGATGGATATTGCAAAAGCGAGTTGCAACTAAACGTTTGAATCTGTTGGGATCATTGAAATATGTGGCCTGTCTGTCGTGGCAACACTCCATCTTCCTCTTCGAATTTTCCACTCAAATTGTAGCTTCAATGACATTGTACATCTTTGTTTTCACGGCAGTTCAAAAAAGTTTGTGCAATTTCAAAATATGTGGCATATTTGAAATTACAATATGTGTCACAACAACACATATAAACCTTTTAAGACAGAGACTCTACAACATAATGCTTTTTAAGACGTTGAAGGACGCAAATTTCTTTTTTTTATAATCTTCTTAAAGAATGGAAAACTTAATAATAAATCCTTTCACATAATAATGTACGATATAGGGTCAGGATCATTATAGGATGGAGGAAATAAAAATTATATACTTTTTTTTCAAATTTGCAGGAACAAAGCTAAAATTACGTTCCTAATTATCCTAGTGCTAGATGCATATACCAAGATCATATAACGCATTGTTTACCTCAAGCCAGCATATTTAATAATTACATGGAAGCTCATTTATTCGAGCAACAAAAAGATCATTCTTTTAAAAAATAAAAAAATTACGTCCATCAACACCTTAGAAAGTATGTTCTTATGTGTTGTTGTGACACACATTGTAATTCCTACTACCCAACACATTTTATTTTAAAAAATATTTCGATGCTGATGCATAGGCTGACTTCACCACCGCTCAGGAAACAAAGTGTTCTGGATATATAATGAGCTAATATCCATCAAATACTTTAATTAAAAGCTAACCAATATTATAGACTTCGTAGTTCTAATAATAAAAATATTAAAGCAAGCAGTAGTATCCCAACAAACATAAATTCTGTTGTACGAAAAAAAGTAAAAATAAAATTTTATCGGAAGTGACAAACCGGAAGTTAGGATGCAGAACTGTTGTAAACCGGACTAAATGTGTATGTACCAAATTTCATCCAATTCGATTATCAGGTACAGAAGTTATTGAGCTTCCAAAATAACAGGTGCTTGGAGGACCCCCTACCACTTTGTTCACTATCGCTAAAAAAACTAATCAGTTCCTTGCCATACATTTTTGCATCTTTTTGCAAAGTGCAATCAAAATTACTTAACGAACGAATGTTGTATGCATCCAACAAACATTGAAACAATAAACAGGTGTTAGGGAGGACCCCACCACTTATCCCAATATTGTACGAAAACTAATAAATTCTTTGTCATTAAAGTCTTCATCTTTTTTCAAAGTGCCATTAAAATTGATTAATGAATTAAATCTGTATGCTCCCAACAAACTTTAAAAACAAAGTGTGAAAAGTCAGCAGTTGTATGGTAGACCCCCCGTCACTTTGATGAATGTGTTTCAAAAGAAGACAACTATTTTCTTACACTAATTGAAAATTTTCCATAAGTTTTATCATAATCACTTCATTATTGTAGGCTGTAGTGTGCATAAAGATACTGAAAAAACTGACAACAATTAAAAAATTTTTTTTTATACCGGAAGTAAAAAACCGGAAGCTGGGATGCAAAACTGTTGTAAACCATACTAAATGCTTATATACCAAGTTTCATCCAATTCGATTATCAGGTACATATGTTATTGAGCTTTAACAAAAACAGGTGTATGGGACACCACCACCACTTTGTTGCCAGTTCCTTGCCATACTTGTTTGCATCTTTTTCCAAAGTGTCTTAAAAATTGGTTAACGAACGAATGCTGTGTGCTACCAACAAACATTGAAAAATTGATGACATAGTAAACAGGTGTTCGGGAGGCCCCGTACCACTTATCCCAATATTGTCCAAAAACTAATCAGTTCCTTGTCATTTAAATCTACATCTTTTTCCAAAGTGTCATAAGAATTGATTAATGAATGAAGTCTGTATGCTCCCAACAAACTTTAAAAACAAAGTGTGAAAAGTCAGCAGTTGTATGGTAGACCCCTGTAACGTGTCAAATATTTTCAAATGGCAATTGCCATGTAGATTCTATTTTTTGTAATAGTTGGGAGAGAATTTAAATCTTATTTCAAGCTGATCAGTCTAATTGTCCTTTTTATTCAAATCAAATTTCTGTTTTAAATTTGTATTTATATATCTAACGTAAAATTCAAAGAAATACAATTATTTTTGTATTAGTCTTAAGAGTAATTAATTCTAATTTAAAGCTGATCAGTCTAATCTTTGTTTTTCAAATAAAATTTCTGTTTTGCATTTGTATGTTATATGTTTAACGTAAAATTTTAACAGAAAAAAATGTTTTTGTTAATATAAAATTGTTAATTGTAAGGAAAAAAAATTAATTTTATAACCTATATAATAAAAAAAACTACAGGAACAAAAACACTATGTTCCATGAGATGTACTCGAGATTGATGAGATTTACATGAAAGTTAATAAAGTTGAAGAATAATGATTACGACAACAAAATATTACTGTATAGTTATTGGAAAAGGAAAAATTCAGTTTAGAAATTTTGTGGTGATCGATATCGTAGAGGAAAATTTGGCACTAAATATCTATTTGGAAAATCTGTTTTAAAAATTATGGAATAAGTAGAACGGAAGTCAAACCACTTTATGGCACACAGCTTATATTTGAATTCTTATCGAAGTGGATAATAGGGGAAAATTTTTGGAAATCGGAAACAAGAAGCCAACATTGAACTACAAAATATTAATAAAAAAAACATTAACTCTACAATTGGAGAAAACTGGATTGAAAAAATTTGATGTTGGGAAAAATTAATTTAATATTGGTCTCTTAAGTTTTTGACCGTGCAACAAACAACATCTACCAAGATATTTGGGATCAACAAAATATAATATCAGGAGTTTTTTATCTACATGTGGAGGCAGCAGTATAGTATTTGGATGGAAGAAAACATTTTCAAGGAAAAGAACACACACGTATTTATTTTTTCAAGTAACTTTATTTAAATTGTTTTAATTCTTTAATAAAAAAAATAATGAAAGATATTATTAATAACTAAAAAAAAATATTATGAGTTAGTCGTTCGATGTTGTTGTAAATCGGTTTAATAAAGGTTTATAATTAAAGTTGTTCGACATTGTTTTGTAATTAATTAGATAAATTATGAAAATAAAAGATAATGTATTTTTGTATATTAGTTGTGTCTTGTTTAAGTTTTGTTCTGATTTTTGTTTTTGTCAGGTTTATTGAAGTGATTTTACATCTAAAGCTTTGTTGTGAAAAATATAAGTGAAGTGAAAAAGGAAGCTGCTTTGCGAATATTATCTGATAAAGGCCCGTCCCCACCCACAATTTAGCGCTGCGTTAAAAGGTACGTTATATTTGGCATCCCATTGCGGGGGCACACCCAGAAAAAACACTATCTTTATCAGATGATTTCTGCGAAATAGTTTCATTTTTCGATTTCTTTAATTTTTGTGGTGTTTTAATGTGTTTTAGTTTAATATTTGTTATAGTTACAATGCATGCTAGTGATTTTAAGTAATTTTTTTTGGTATTTTTCTAAACGTGTTAGTGGTTAAGGTGCATGAGGTTAATTTTGAGCGTGAATATTGTGTATTGTGGCGAGTTTTGTTTATTAAATTTAAGCTTAGTATTAGTGTAAAACGAAAAAAAATATAATACGAAAATTAAGTGAGATGAAAAAAAATAACTAAAGATTAGTGGTAAAGAAATTTAACACGTAACCACTAGAATCGTGTATAGTAATTACTGTGTTTCTATAGTGCATATTAGTGTTAATTTATTATATATATATATAGTTTCTATTTTGTGTGATATATTGATAGTGTAGTATACTGTGTATTATAGTGTGTATTATAGTGTATATTTATAGTGTGTAAAATATTACTATTATTATGGTGTAAAGTGTAAAATATTGTATTATAGTGTAAAATATTGGACAATTAGTGAATAACTTCGGAATCCGGTTTAAAAATAAAATTTTATACTTATGAAATGTGCTAGATGCAAATGAAATTGAGGAGACAACGCATGGCAGAATAAAATAAAATTATTTTTTCTTTGTTTTTGATCATAGTTTAATTATAATAAGAAATTTAATTATAATAGTTGCAAATTATAAAGTGAAAAATTGAATAAATTAATAAAGCAAATTAACAGAATAAGCGCTTTTGTACTATTAAATAAACGTGTATGTAAATTTCAACTTTATTTTTATAGTTGCAATTGGTCGACTGATTGTTCATCCAGTCTTACAGTTTCTTAGTCACGTATTAACAACGGTGTAAAGGTCAAATAGAAACAAGTTGAAGACGAGTTCGTATTAGCAATTGAGTTGTGTATTTTGTATTAACAAAATTTTGACCAATATTCAACAACTCGTTTGATTGCGAATTATTTGTGTTTGTTAATTGTTAGTTCCGTTTAGAATGCAAGTCTCTATTTTAAGATCTTACAATTGAAGTCATTAAGAAGAAACAAACACTGAGAGGAAACGCTCGAAGATACATATAGGATTTCAATTCCAAAATAAACCATTTAAAGTTCAATCGAAACTTTTCCTAAAATAGAATAAACCTTATCCAATTCAAATAAAACATTTTCCAAAATAAATTAAACATTTTCAATTGCAAATAAAACTTTTATTTAAATCAAATAAAACTTTTCCCAATTCAAAAAAAACTTTTAAAAAACAAAAAAAACTTTTCCAAATTCAAAAAAAAACATTTAAAAAAAGATTTAGATAAACAATTTAACGGCGAAATTCTACTAGTCCAGTAACTTTGTCGCCTGAGTATGGGGTAGTATGCGTCAAATCCGGTAGTTCTGATTTTTTGCAGACTTGTTTATGATGTTGACCAAATGAATAATCCAAGTTTGTGACTTCGAGCGTCAAACGCAACTTCGTCAAAAATCGAAAAAACCACGAAAAAATCGTTATTTTTTCAAATGTTGGCGATTTTAACCCTAAAGGACTAGTTTCTTCTTTAACATTTCTTAAGACGTATTTAAAGTAAACTAAATTTGCTACAATATGATAGGAGAACTGTCTCTGTAGACCCAATAGATTCCGAGATTAAGCCTTTCAAAGTTTATCATGAAATAGTTACAAAAAAGAGAAAACTTTTTCCTCTTCCTTGGGGATTCTCTGTCAACTCGGCCACCCCCCTCTGTCCGAAAATTGGAGCAACCTATAAAATTCCAGTTAGGCTCATTTTTTAGCTATTACCTTCTAGTTTAATGTTAGCCATAGCTTTTTTGGAAAATTAAAAATGGCGGACCAGTATGGCGGCTGCAAGCCAACCAACCACCTCAACATGAAAGAATGTTTTTTGATGTCATACTTGTCAAAGCCATCGGATAATTTAATAGAAACCATTTTCTGATGTAGTTAACATGTTCATAATTATTTATTAACTAAAATATTAAAAGGAGTGGTGTAGACGTGAACAGCTCCAGCGAGGATGGAAACGGAGGGAACATGGCCCCTATTCAAATATTTCTTCTCATCAAAAAGAAAGTTTTATCAAACAATATGAAGAAGGCAAAACAATTAAAGAAGCTGCTGGTATTGCGGTTCTGAATATTAATACGGCCAAAACAATTTTATATAAGTTCAAACGAGATGGCGAGGAAAAAGTTTTCTCTTTTTGTAACTATTTCATTATTGAAAGGCTTAATCTCGGAAACTATTGGGTCTACAGAGACAGTTCTCCTATCATATTGTAACAAATTTAGTTTACTTTAAAAACGTCCTAAGAAAGGTTAAAGAAGAAACTAGTCCTTTAGGGTTAAAATCGCCAACATTTGAAAAAATAACGATTTCTTCGATTTTTGACGAAGTTGCGTTTGGCGCTCGAAGTCACAAACTTGGATTATTCATTTGGTCAACATCATAAACAAGTCTGCAAAAATCAGAACTACCGGATCTGACGCATACTACCCCATATTCAGGCGACAAAGTTACTGGACTAGTAGAATTTCGCCGTTAAATTGTTTATTTAAATGTTTTTTTTTAAATGTTTTTTTTTGAATTTGGAAAAGTTTTTTTTGTTTTTTAAAAGTTTTTTTTGAATTGGGAAAAGTTTTATTTGATTTAAATAAAAGTTTTATTTGCAATTGAAAATGTTTAATTTATTTTGGAAAATGTTTTATTTGAATTGGATAAGGTTAATTCTATTTTAGGGAAAGTTTCGATTGAACTTTAAATGGTTTATTTTGGAATTGAAATCCTATATATATATATATATATATATATATATATATATATATATATATATATATATATATATATATATATATATATATATATATATATATATATATATATATATATATATATATATATATATATATATATATATATATATATATATATATATATATATATATATATATATATATATATATATATATATATATATATATATATATATATATACATATACATATATATATATATATATATATATATATATATATATATATATATATATATATATATATATATATATATATATATATATATATATATATATATATATATATATATATATATGCACATAATAAAATATAAATAGGTGGTACGAGAACAATCTCAATTATCGTTATCTTCAGAAATATTTAAAAAAGTTGAATGAAGCAGAGGTAGAAAACAGAAAGACTCTTGATAGGGGATACATACAGCTTTCATAGTTACATCCTTAGCAGCAAAGTTCATCTTTGTAGACCATTCATTTCCAACAACTATACTCAACTTTTTCGAATCAATAGGATAATGAAGAAATCCATGTGAATTTATAAGTAATTGACCACTTAATATAGGTCCACTTCCATCAACAGAAATATTATCAATACGAACAACTGTGCCACCGTTTAAATAGCAATATCGATCTCGTTCAGCTCTTAATGATAGCTTAAATGTCTTGTAATATATAGTATAAAAAGAAATCATACCAGTTTCTATTTCCATACATTTATTTCTACCATGCAATTTGATTTCTTCAGATAATTGAGATGAATTTTTTAGATGGCATGTCGCTCTTTCAACTATTGGCCGGTGGAGTTGCTCAAGAGCCTTGTCAGCTTTTTTTAATCTATTTATAATTGTATATAAAAAAATTTTCAAATGGAAAAGCACTAAATGAATCTAAAGGTCCGAGACGTTGAACATCGCCAGCTAAATGTATCAAGCTGTGAATATTGTATATAAGAAAATTTTTGCCATAAAGTAAATCGCAGTTAGTTACGAAATATCTTAGTAAAGAATTAGCATATGCATTATTAGTAATACAGTCATTTTTATCACAAAGAATTCGAATTGCAGTATGAAGAGCAATAAAATGGATTATGTATTCTCTCGGTAAATAATCTTGTAAAACAATTGGTCCTATATACAATAGAAACAATCTGAATTCTGTTGCCGTCCATCGATCAACATGACTTAATCCACGACACTTTCGGACAAATTCTGAAGGTATCCATCCTGATATATTTAATAAACGAGCTGACATATCTTTAATCAACCTTGCAGAAAACTTGTATAGATGAGGCCCCTTTACGAATGTTTGTAGAATTTTTTTCATAGCTCCTAGACAAGCAAGGTGCATGTAGTCAAGAGGAAATTGCGAGACCATTCCTAGTTCAGCTACTTCAAAAATTGATATGCCACAATGATGCTCTTCATCAATCCGTAAAAGAAAATTTGCAACAGTCCTCAGTTCTGCATCTAAGTTTAAAAATAGCATTCGATGATTATCGTAATCTCCTTCTTCTCTACATTTTCCACATCCAAAGTAGCTACCATGACCCTTAGTATATGTAACATATGATCTTGCTGGAGCATCACAAATAACTGCTCTAACTGTGACTTTAAAAATACGATCCAAGTATGTAAATCCATGTTCATGTAAATTTTTTATTCTTCAATAAACTGTTGAAGAAATAAATTACATGAGTGCGGTTTTTCATGCCCGTGGTATATACCGATAACAAATGGTTCCATGACATTCGGTACAATTTGTCCTAAAATGGGATAGAGTTGGCTTTTTGAGCTTTTTGAGATTGGCAATCCATCGATATTCACATTAATATTTATAATTGTTGGTATATCAAGGATAGGAAGAGAATTAAGCTGATCTTCTAAAGCAGTCTGTAAGCCATAATGAAAATACTCTCCAGGTGGAACACTACGAATTTCATTTGTTCTGGGAGATCCAAGTAAAGTTCTTGAATCTGATGGCAACGTTAACAATTCTTCAGGTGAAGCTGTACGGAGCATTTTTAATAAATAAGTTGTTGACTGATGTGTAATATTGAAATTGCACACCCAATGAGCAAGTCTATCTTTTAAACTTAATTTAGTTTTACCGAAATGTTTATTTTCATCAGCTCCAAAACTATCACAACCACTTGTCTTTTCAATAGAACCATTCACTGTATCTGGTATAATAATAGTATTGTTTTCATTTAATTCAAGTGTTTCCACATCATTTTGAAGATGAGATATTTCTGAATGAGACACTTCCAAATTGGGCATCTCGATATCACAACTTATTGAAGATGAATTTACTAAGTAATTGTTGCTGAGTCTTCGTAAACGCCGATTTCTCTGGCTTTTGGATAAAGAGTAGAACGGCTTTACTTTTCGCATGGCTCCAAAATTATAATTCTTCTATTTCAAACACAAGAATTGTTTATTAATGAAATATTAAATATGGATGTGTAATTATTGATAATAAATGTACTGAATCAGGATAATTTTAAATAAATAAATATCTTTATTTTTATACAGTATTTATATAATATGTAAAAATATATTCACCTTAAAGAATGTTTTGATAGAAAAAATGTATTTCCAAGTTTTTAATGGTTAAGCTGAGTACTTGATTTATGGAAAAAAAAATAGATTACTGATTTAAGAATTGTGTCAACCACTTTTTAGGTTAGAGTGAGCAATACTCTGCGCATGTACAAAATTATCTCTGGGAATAGATATCATTCAGATATCTTTCAGATATCATTGTGAATAACTCTAAAAAGATCTTGCAAATGATATCGTTTAGATATCATGTTGAGGATATCTATCCGATATCTGAAAAACGATATCTTTTAGATATCATTCAGAACCCGGTGCTGAGTGGGATATGACAATAATTGACCAAGTGTCGATCATTGATTTTCGAATTGATTGGAAACAATCAATAATGACTATACATTCGTGACTTAGAATGTTGACTATAATAGAAATATTACACATTCTATGAATTAACACAATAGTGCTGTCAAGAAAATTCAATGCAAAAAGTCTTCATTCAAAATGAATTAAATTTCCATAAAAAATTAAGTCTAATTGACGATTGAGAAATTCAACTTAAGTAATATAACTGATGATGAAGTTTCAACTTAGAAATATCATCGCCTTGGTGGCGTAGTGGTTAAACGTGTCTGCCAAAGGAATTGAACTCGTCAGTTTGGCACTGATGAGGTTACGAGTTCGAATCCCAACCGAACACGTAAAAGAGAAAAACTGAGTTTTTTTCTGAGATATTTTCAACCATACCTTTGAATTGGAAAAATTCAAATTAATTCCATAGTTACTTGAGTTTAATTGCTCACAAAATCCTGAATATTAATTTAAACTTTAGTTTTTATAAATTTTGTTTAATTTGAATATCTTAAAGTAGAATTTCGAATAAAAGCTATCATTTTATTTTAAAATACAAAACAAAATATGTCAAATGTCATGGATGAAGAACGCACAGATATACAAATTACGGGCTAGGGCCATCTTCAGGATAATAAATCTAACAGTAATAATTTTAATATTTTTGATAGTTTTATGATCCTGAAGATGGGCCTAGTCTAAAATTTGTAGAAATTTAATAATAAACAAAGTATTTTAATTCAATTGAGGAAGAACAAATTTAAAATCAAATATTATAAATGGTATTCAACAAATTTTAAAATACGATAAGATAAGCCACAACAATTTTGAGATAACTCTTAATTCCTGGGGCGCATTTCTCATGTTTGAACAGAGCGCAAAAATGTCGTAAAAGCTCGATTTGTGCAACATTCGATACTTGCAACTTTCGATAAATGCAAAGCAAAACAAAAATTCATTCTTAACTTTTGATGATTGCAACATTTCTTTTTTCGCGTTCAATAATTGCAACAATTTTTTTTAGTGACCGAAAAATACTAATAATGTTTGGAAACCGCTATTATTTGTCTATAATTGCACGTGATATTTACGAAATTACCGCTATATTATCATTTGATGATTCTTGTCATCTCCTTTTATTAATAGGATCCATAAGGGAAAAGTGGGAGCATCATACTGGAACAATAAAGCAATATTTGTTTCAAAAACATATTCTACGTATGCATCTCTTTCTCTTACGTTTGCTTTTTTTGTTTCTCTGTATGGTGCTATTACACTTATAACTGTAATTATGTAAATGAAACAATCTAAATTTATGAAAAGGATATGTATGTATATTTATTGATATCACCGCGCACAATAAAATTTTTTCTTGTGTAGTGTGGTCAGTAGTAGTGAGCAAAGTGAAAAATAAAAGTTAAAATTGCATTTAAAAAATAATAATGCCCTCTCAAGTAAAGAAAACGTTTCTTTCTATGAAACAAAAACAAGAAATTTTAAGAAGCTTACAAACAGGTGTATCAGCCGGAAAATTGGCAGCACAATATTTAGTGCATCGATCAACTATCGCACGGGTTCAACAACAAAAAAACGTATTGATGAGTTTATTTTTAAAACCGAGGTGGGTCCCGGAAATCGAAAGACGTTGAAATCTCCGGCATTCCCAAAAATGGAAGAAGCCTTGTATAAATGGTTTTGTAACCAGAGAGCTAGTCATATTCCGATTTCCTCTCGTATTTTATCTGAAAAAGCCATAAAGCTACACGGCAAAATTAAAGAAACCAATTCAAAATTTTCAGCAAGCAGTGGGTGGCTTAAAAACTTAAAAAATAAAATATGTATTATGTATATCCTTTCCATTATTTATATTGAATTGTTAAGGTAATAAATTTTTTTTTATGCGTATTTTTTCGCATATCGAGAATATCGACAACCTCGTTTTGAAGCAAAAAATAATATGTTCATACATTGTATAATCGAAAATGTCTTATTACATCATCAAAGGACTGTTTCTATAAATAGGTAAGTTAAAACGACATGATTGAATGAAAGGTTCGATAATTGCGTCATGTTCGGAAATTGCACTCAGGCCGGTTTTTAATGTGTTGCACAAATCGAGCTTTTACTGTATATATATATATATATATATATATATATATATATATATATATATATATATATATATATATATATATATATATATATATATATATATATATATATATATATATATATATATATATATATATATATATATATATATATATATATATATATATATATATATATATATATATATATATATATATATATATATACTAGCAGGACCCGGCGTGCTTTGCTACGCTTATAAATAAAGTTTTTGCGCAGACAATTTGTTGACGTAGTAGCAATAATTTCAAAGGGTGGTAATGAGAAATGGCAGCATATATTTTAATTTTTCTTTTTAAAAATATAAATGGAAAAAAATCAGCACTCTAGCTGATCTGTTCGGATACATAAAAATTAGCGATTACATAAGTTTTCAAGTAAGCAATAAAACAATTTAAATGACTTGTTGAATTAAAAGAGGTGTGTCATCTCTATATAGAACATTATACAGAACAAAAATAGAGTCACAAATGTTCACAGTGCTCATGCATTGTATTTGTACCCGTCACGAAACACACAAAAACTGTTCTAAAGAAGTTTTTCTGAGAAAAAATGCTCTCAAATTGCAAAATTCAAGTGAATTACAATAATTGCTTTGATCTTAATCACTCCCAGTATCTCTCAAAATTTTATTTTTTACACCAAATAGTGTAAAAGTTTTGTTTATTTAACATTATCCGCCCGTCGCGTATTGCCGGCTTTGCCGCTATTTCATAAGAAAGAAAATTCGAGAAAACTCGTAAAGATACACTGAAAAAAACATGTCCTATTTCCAATCAAAATGCAATTGTCTCAACCTCACCGTGCGGTCACATATGGCGAATCAAACTACGAAATTGCTTCAACAACTCTACAATTATAAATCGATGAAGTTGAGACAATCACACGAAATATTTATGTGAAAATAAAATATAGTTCAATTAATCTCAAATACTTAAACTTTAAAATGAAAAATTCATGATATAAGGCCAAAGAAAATTTTTTTTCAGGGAAATAGTTATTATCTTTCTTCAACTACTGTTATATTGGATATAACACTTTATATTTTAAATAAACCTCATTCTGTTGTTAGGAAAATGCTATCGTGTAGTTGTCCCAATCACAGTGAAATTGTTTGCAAATAATTTTTCTTTGCATGAATAATCTACTGCCAACTTCGAGATTGAACTTCAATTTTTTTTTCAGTGTAACATTCAATTTATATTGTGTCATTTTTATTGCAACTTATTTTAATATGGAACGAATTTCAAAATGTCGTTTTAATTCTATTTATTTATTCGAGTACTTGTGGGTACACTATATTTTTTGTTTTTCCGTCTGGTGCGTACACGAATAAATCAGAAGGTTTTCCCTACGCGCCAGCCACATACAGATGTCCATGTGAGAAGAACGGATGATAATTGTAAAAGCGAGTTGCACTGGAAACTAAACGTTTGAATCTGTTGGGATCATCTTAATCTTCGAATTTTCCATTCAAAATTGTAGCTTCAATGTTAATTGTTATGGGATCTTTTTTCAAAAGGTTCTTATGTGTTGTTGTGACACACATTGTAATTCCTACTACCCAGCACATTTTATTTAAAAAAAATAAAGCGTTATCGTCAAAGAATATTCCATAACTAAGCCTAACGGTTCTATAGTTGATTGAAAAAAGTACATCCGCCAGCACCCCTTAAATATCACTTATCCCCTTAATATAAGTGATATCGTACTGCCATTGTCAGTGGTATACGATATCTCACGTTAAATGATTTGCCAATAGCCGGTACTAAAGTACGCGGCTTTGTAACACCCACAGATCCAAAATTTTAAATTTTACATATGTTCCTGCTAGGGTTTCTCAAACGGGATCCCGGGATCCCGGGTATCCCGCTAATTTTTATTAACATTTTTTTGTACTTTTTTCAAAGATATTAAAAGTTTTCTTACTCGAAAATCGAGTAGTTTTTAATTATTTTCTCTCTGTAGTAATTAATTTCGTTCAAAATTAGGAAAATGTTTTTTTTGACACATATGGTATCATGGTTTTTTTGTATGGTTTTTTTGACACATATAAACACAACAAATTAAAACCAATAAAACTTAAAATAGGTAGATTTTTCTGAGAAATCTACCTAAAACATGCGCTTCATTTCTCTTAATTTATGTTTAATGGTTCTCTTAGACGGATGGTGTTCAATGGATGGTTCAATGGACGTTTCGTCACGAAAATTCAGACAAAATTGAGTGATGGCGCCATTGACAACCTAGTTTTTTGAAAAATTGTTTAAAAATTAGTATTATGAATTTATTTTTGTTTTGTTTTTATGTATTCTTTTTTATCTAATATTTGAAGTTTTTTTAATTAAAAATAATTTAAATTTAAAAATCAATAGCGCATTTTTTGTGCTGTTTTAATTTTACACATTTTTCTACCACCCAATTAGAAAACTCTAGATTTTTAGCGTTTCCCGGGATCCCGGGAATTTAATATTTTTTGTCCCGGCTTCTCGGGATTTGAATTTCTACGGGAAATGAGAAACCCTAGTTCCTGCGGGCGGGAAGATATTATATATTCATTGGTATTAATGCATTGTAACTGTTTGCAAATCACTATTGCAAACGTGATGCTGGCTAAGGACCACATTTTTAATTAGTTTGTTTATCATAATTGCTATCCGTGTTTGATTATACATAAGCTATGCTTCTTTGTATAGTATTTGTGCGAATTCCATTACGTAATTTTGAGCTTTATAAAATTTGTAACATCATGATGTGTTTAACTCAAATACATATAGTTTAACTCAAATACATATAGGCGCCCCCTTATCACTTAAGGGTATGAAAAATAGTTAACGACCTATTCTCAGACATACCGCATGTACACATAAAATTTCATGGAAATCGGTCAACCCGTTGAAGAGTATTGAAGACTATTTCAGTACTAATATCGCAATTAAAAAATGAGGGTTGGTGGTAGAAAGAAGAAAATTAAGGATTATATGTATTTTTTAATGTCAAATCATAAAAAAATAAAAACAAAAAATTTTGTCTGAAAAATGAAAAAAAAAATTGGGGGGAGGGACCACCCCCTTATCACTTAGGGGTATGAAAAATAGTTAACGACCTATTCTCAGACATACCGTATATACACATAAAATTTCATGGAAATCGGTCAATCCGTTGAAGAGTATTGAAGACTATTCCAGTACTAATATCGCAATTAAAAAATGAGGGTTGGTGGTAGAAAGAAGAAAATTAAGGATTATATGTATTTTTTAATGTCAAATCATAAAAAAATAAAAACAAAATATTTTGTCTGAAAAATAAAAAAAAATTTGGGGGGAGGGGCCCCTTATCACTCAAGGGTATGAAAAATAGTTTACGACCGATTCTCAGACCTACCGTATATACACATAAAATTTCATGGAAATCAGTCAAGCCGTTTCGGAGGAGTTTTGTTACAAACACTGTGACACGAGAATTTTATATATATAGATATATATATATATATATATATATATATATATATATATATATATATATATATATATATATATATATATATATATATATATATATATATATATATATATATATATATATATATATATATATATATATATATATATATATATATATATATATATATATATATATATATATATATATATATATATATATATATATATATATATATATATATATATTAGGGTGGCACTTATTTGTATGGGTGATTTTTTTTTTTGTATTTTGGCATGGCGCCGGCCGGAATTTTGTTCCTTTGGGTAATTTAAGGATACTGACAAAGTTTCACCACTCTATTACAATTTTAACACGTGGCGACTTTGATTCTTAAGCACGCTTACATACAAATTTTTTTGTAATTTTCACATAGTCGAGTCTGTATTAAAAACAAAACCGTATAATATTGTCTAAAGTATCATTTAATCTATCTTTCTTTTTATTTATAATAATAAAATAAAGTGTTTGTCTGTCTGCGTGCGCTCTCCAGCGAAATCTGTAGCACACAGGAGTCTGAAATTTTGTCAGGAGAAGGCCATTAACAGGTACTAATGCACCTCGGAGCCGAAATTTTAAAATTTAATTTAGATTTTTTATAATTAATAATTTTAATTTTCCTAATGGTTAAATGTATGCCTAAATGTATATTATATTTTATACTTGAATTTTATTCAACTTTTATTCAGGTATCTTTGATCGATTTTTTTTCTGCAAAACAGAATTACCATTCAAATAGAAAATTAAAGTATAATGTGACAAACAAATTCATTTAGATGAAAATTATATACATTTATATATTTATTATATACATACATGATACAATTGTATGTATCCAACACATTACGTTGCAACAAATATTTCGAATTTACAACAAACACGTTCTTGGTTTGGTGTATATACATATGTAATACATATTTTATTTGGTTTAAATATATGTGATACATGTTCAAAATATAGAAAATTGGAAAATTGAAAAATTCTTTTCCTCTTTTTAGAAACATTGATGCAGCAAGTTTTTGCAATGGAACCTTTGTTTTGAAGAAAAGGATTATGAACAATATTATCAAAGCTACAGGTTGCAAGTGTTTTACTTATTAAGAAAAATATGCGTCCCCATTAATTTCAAAAACAAACAAACAATGTAGGTTATTTGAAGAAATCGGTAAAATATATGCAAATATGTCAACAAATGAAGTGATTCGACTGGTTTTAGATTAGTATATAAGTCTGGATTTATAAATGATATTATTCTTATTATTATTTTTATATTCTACTACAAATTAGTCTTATTATTATGTTCGTCCAAATTTTTTTTTTTAAACTCTGGCAGAAATGTCGAAATAAGAGGATGGCCATAAATCGACAAAACCCAAAAAACGAAAACCTTCACTAAAAATGCTGTCATTCTTAGACCGGTTTTTCGATCAAAATCGTGTTTCGTATCAAACATCTGCGCTATGCATATTTAGTTTGCTCTTCAAAGTTTTCTTTCAGTGACATGCTCCATTACTAATAAAAGCACACAGAGCAGAGCGCATGTAGAGCATTGGAAATAGTTAGTAAAATATATTTGAAAATCTAAATTGACTTTATTTAAGATCAGCAAATAATCTGGATAGATTGATAAATGAAATTAGTCAACATGAAATGGTACGATAAAACAGTAAATTTTAGTGCGGTGTGCCTATTTTGTATCGCAAGTATGACGGTTCCAGAGTAAGTCATTGACAACTGTAACACCCAATAAACGAATGTTTTGACGTTCACCTAATTTTTCGCGACACATATGAAGCCGATTAACGCGAAAAATTGCAAGTGTTTAATTTAAACTCTCCGAAACTCTTTACCAATCACTTTCAAATGTTGACCTTCCTTTCAATTTTCAAACTATCTGGATTGATCAGCTAGAGTGCTAATGATCTCTGTTATTCATATTTCCCAAATGAAAAAATTAAAATAGGCTTCTTCTATTCTCATTACGACTCTTTGAAATTATTCTTACTAATTCAACAAAATTTACGCACACAAACTTTTTTATAGGCGTAGCAACGTACGCCGGGTCCTGCTAGTGTTTAAAAACAGGAACCTATTTTATAATGTTAACAAAATTATAAAGGTCTTTTCAAATCCTGCAATGTAGCAGATTTCGGATATTTCTTACGGTAGTCTTGAACGGTCCGAAAATGCATGAAATAAAATTAATTCTCATTCTATATATGCTCAAATTATCTTAAATTATTGCTTATTGTTTACCTTTAACAATAATTGTTTTTGATCTTCATCTTTAGTTATTTTATCGTTGAACTCGTCCATTAATTTTATGCATCGTTCTGCTGGATCGTTGACTACCTTTAAACAACTTACAATTTTTTGCGCTTCTTTGTATTCACTTAAGTTACTCCATGTGCATGGATGTGATTTTAAAGATGTTGTGGAAATATTAAACCTTTTTAAAAAACATCCAGTGACGCAGCGTTGTGCTTTGCCTTTACATATGGAGTGGTAAAAACAAATGTTCGAATTAATTTTTAATTATCTAGACTTTGATTTAGAAGTACTCCGACGGTTATCACGAGATTTAAAGCGCGACCTATGACCAGCATTTACTATCGAGTGAATTTCACTCAGCATTTGCGTTTTAAAATTATTGAGAATTTCATTAATGTTTCGATTTCTTTTATGTTGAGAAGCACTTTGATGAAACCGGTTTGAGTTAGTTGATGTAGAAGTAGTTCATTGCGAAAATTTGTCTCTGTGACAACGTTTCCATAAGATTGTCGGCACGTTCTGCCAACAACGTTAATGGCAAATCGTTTGATGCTTTCAGGAAGACGTGCCATCCAAAGTTGTTTGATAATGCCATCGTTCATATCAGCACCGTTAATTTGGAAATCAGCTAGCAACTGTGTAGGTTTTTCATCACCTAATACTAATTTATGCAAAATATTATTAATTTTTGCCTTATCGCTGTCGCCCAAAATTTTAATTACCTCCGTCTTAAAGGTAGTATAAGGAGTATCACCTATCTCTTTAAAGAGCAACGGTGCCAATTTGTTGTACAATCGTGAATCAATTGCACTTAATGCATGAGAACATTTGGTTATTTCCGACCTAACATTCGAACTAAAAAACTTTAGTTCCAACACCCTGAACTAGACAATTGCGTTTTGGTCAAACAAATTTTGCGGAGCTTTAAATTTAACAAAATTAATATTGCTCACTGTAGCTACATCTGGTTCAGTTGTTGGAGGTTGTGAGCAAGGTGGTGGCATCTGCCGCTGTGCAAAGAACTGTTGATGGGCAAACTTCTGCAAGTTTTCTTGGATAATATCAGCTAACTGCTGATGAGTCATTAACATGGGTGCTTCATTACCACCCAAGGCATTCACAGGTGAGGCAGGACGTGAGGGAGAATTGTTTGGGAAAGCCAAATTTTTAAAATTAAAACAAAAATAAAATAAACCAACCGCAATAATCACAAAACAAAACAAACGATTTTAATAAAACAAAAATTTCAGAACAAATAAGAGATAATCCAGATACTGCTAGAGGCGATGAGAATTGCTGGGATGAATTTTGGTATTCAATAAATTTATCCAATGAAGCTCCCAAATTTTAAATTATACACTGTTTGCCGTTGGCACTTGGCGTAAGTTTTCAAATAAGATAATGTCAATCTCTTGTTATTTTACGCAAATAACTTATTTAATAAGTTTAATAGAAAAATTAAAGAAAACGAAATTTTTTTATAATTTTACTGTTACTCTATATATATTTCGGCTTGTTAGGCCATCTTCTGGAGTAATCTGGATTACTCCAGAAGATGGCCTAACAAGCTGATATATAGAGTAACAGTGAAATTATAAAAAACTTTTGTTTTCTTTAATTTTTCTATTAAACTTATTAAATAAGTTATTTGCGTAAAGTAACAAGAGATTGACATTATGTTATATGAATAGTGTCTTTCAATTTAACATTGCGTCACAACTATTGACAGACACTTTTAAATTATTTAGGGACGGACAGGTTGCTCCAACCCAACTTGTTCTAGCACGTATACTACAAAGGGCCATAGGCCATGTCACAGTGACGGACTCTTTTCTTATTTTGTTCGAGTTTTCCAATTTTTAAGCTGATAAGAAATATGTTTTTTGAAATTTCTCAACTTTGAGCTAAAGTCGCCACGTGATAAAATTGTTCAAATGAGCCCAAACTTCAGATTCTAGTTACACATATATAAAGGAACAAAATTTTGACCGGCGCCCTTTTAATATTTATACAATATTTACAAGCCAAATATCAAATCTTATATATATATATATATATATATATATATATATATATATATATATATATATATATATATATATATATATATATATATATATATATATATATATATATATATATATATATATATATATATATATATATATATATATATATATGAGCAATTTCACGCAAGTTCAGCTAATTTTTGGAAAATTTTGACTTGACCCCTTTTAATTTTGATTATTTTTTCTTTATAGATAGTCTTTCATAAATAAAAAATACAAGTTCTCTTAGAATTTTTTTCGACCAGGGATCTTCACAGGGTGCCCCTGAATTTTGTGATGTGAGTGCATTTTGACGAGCGATTGTAGAAAAACTACTCAATCGATTTTCATAAATGATATGTCGTTGAATAGGTATTAGAACAAAGGTTTTAAAAATGTACACTGTAAATTTTTTGAAATAACTTTTAACGGTGTAACATAAGAAAAAAACGGTGTAGTTGAAAAAAAGATGGCATAGCCTTTTTTTTTTTTTTAACTAAATTGAAGCTTATTTTATATCTAACAACTTGTGAAAGTTTAGGACACGCGTTATTTTTTGTTTTAAATATAAAATTCGTTGCGCATATGACTGTCGGGAATCAGTTTTTTTTGTTCTGAAGGAAAATTATAAAAATGGCGATTTTTAGATTCAGATTTTTTTTATGTTAAATATCAAATATTTTATTATAAAATGAACTTTTTAAAAAGCGATTTCAGTCAAGTTCAGCAAAATTTTGCTACATTTAAACTCGACCCTTTTTAATTTAGTTTATTTTTAGTTTATAGGTAGCCTTTGATATATATATATATATATATATATATATATATATATATATATATATATATATATATATATATATATATATATATATA
>OY856187.1:266827313-266870116 GCA_963693315.1 Diogma glabrata | reverse complement strand
AGCCCCTCCATATTTTGACTATGTTTTTAAATAATTCATATAAGAACAGTATAGTGATAATATAATATTTTTGTATTGTGATTATTAAAAGTTTTAAAAGTTTATTGTGACTTAATGAACTGGAAGTGATATATGCTATTTTGATATAAACTATTTATCTAAGAATTATAATTTTTAAGTTTATCTCATATCTTTATATGGGTTCGGAGTGCATATCAATTTCGTTACGTTACTTAAAAAACTAAATTTAATTCAGTTACTGTTCAACTTAACGAACTTTAAAGTGGAACTTCTATTGAAATAAACAAGTTCATTACGTCAATAGATAACTGTTATTGATAAATTCTGTTTTCTTTTATTATATATTTATTATATTATTATATTTATATTTGCAGTAATTTATCATTAAAAAAAAAAATTAATAACAGACAATAAAATCAATGTGTAGCAAAAGTTGTTGTGTCTGCAATTGCGACGTTTTGGATGATTTTTTCTGTTGCAAAGGCTGTTGTTATATTGTAGCGCATTATGGATGTGCTGGGGTGAAAATAAAATCGATGACTACGTTTAAAGCTAGCATTGCTAATATCAATACTCTCTACTGGTTTTGCAAATCTTGCGATAATAAGATTTTAAGCTTTGCAAGTAACTTAAGTGAAATCCAGCACAAGATCAGCAAATTTCAAACTCAAGTGGAGTCGATGTCCTCTCTACTCAAAACCATCTGCGGCACAAATCCGGATGTCACTACAAGAAACTTCTCCGAGTCTGGTAATCTTACTGTCAATCAGCTTTCGAACTCCGAAACTATTGTTGATCAAAGTAGGCACACTCCTCAACCGATCAAACATCCACATGTTTGCGATAGTCAGCCAGTTACTGATCACGTAAACATTCGTCGCCTGTTCACCAGGTCTCAATCTAATATCCGGGAAGTTGATGATTCAGTTTTTATTCAGAGGGATTCTGAGGAGCAGAGTACAAACATCGCGAATCCGCCTATAAATTCTAACCCCGCAGCGAAAACATACAAAGCACCGGAAACAGTAGAACCAACAGCTGTGTCTAATAAATGGATTTTCATATCCCGTCTAAACAAAACTGTCACTATTGAAGAAGTCAAACTTTTCCTGAGACATAATTTTTCATTAATAGAGTCACCTTGTTTTAAGATCATTGGTGCTAAAAACAAGGAAATGGGTATGCACTACTCATCCTTTAAATTTTGTGTACCATCCAAGATGATGTCAGTTATATTAAGTTCAACGGTGTGGCCCGACGGAGTCTTGGTCAAGAAGTTTGAGCTACAACACCGTCCTTTTTTAGTGCTTGCTGGAATACGACCAAATCTGTCATGACAAAACATTTCAACGACACGTCGATAATGACATCACACCTAACTAAAAATACTACAGGTGGGTTGTCACTGTATTATCATAATTGCGGTGGTATTAGATCCAAAGCAACTAACATATACCTATCAGCTCTGGAGGAAGAATATGACATTATTACTATGACGGAAACCTGGCTTGTTAAATCTTTCAACAATGAAGAATATTTTCCATCTTGTTATAACGTATTCCGAAGGGATCGTTTTCTGGATAAGGTTACAGATCAGCGTGGTGGGGGAGTTTTAGTAGCTGTTTTAAACCAACATAAAAGTGAAATCGTATATACCAGTGATTGTGAAATTGAATTATTAGTAGTAAGGGTTCATTGCTTGAACAAATCATTTTTGTTGTGCCTGCTGTATTTACCACCAACCGCATCTACCGATCAATACACAAGTCTGGTTAGAATTATTGATCTGGAAATTGCATCTAAGATCCAACCAAACGAGGAAATCATATTCGCAGGTGATTTCAACTTTGCTAATATTGTCTGGCATCCCTTGGATGGAGACTTAATACCAACAAATTGTGGGTTGAGCTCGATCGTCATGGATAAAATTTATAGCATGGGTTTAAATCAAATCAATAATGTTCGAAATAGCTTCAACAATCTTCTTGATCTAATTTTCACCTCTACAGAGCTCGAAGTAGAAGTTTCAACATGTGAAGACCTCGCAGACTCTTCTAGCATCTATCATACCCCTATACGTTTGCAAATTTTTTGTGATATTTTTAATAATAACTTGAATAATACTAAAGTTATGTTTAATTTCAGAAAAGGTGATTACGGTGCTTTGAACTCATACTTAGATAACATTGATTGGACCTTTTTGGATGATGAACCAGAGTTAGATCTAAAGGTGAAACGGTTTTATGACGTTCTTGAGACTGGTATTGAAAATTTCATCCCAAGGAAAAAAAGTTCGATTTCATACCGGGAACCATGGTTTGGTAAAAAACTTGTAAACTTAAAAAATCGCATGACCAAGGCGCAAAAGCAATACAAACTGGTGTCCAACAAAGAAAACTATAATAGATACAGTTGCTTACGAATGGAATTCAAAACTCTAAATAAATTTTTGTACAATAACTATATTCTTGATATAGAAAAAGATCTTACGTCAAACCCGAAAAGTTTCTGGAATTTTGTCAACCTTAAAAAAAATTCCAATGGTTATCCAACCACAATGTTTTACAATTCGCAATCTTCTTCCGATGCTGATTGTATTACTAGCTATTTTGCGAAATTTTTCGAATCCGTTTACACGGCAGATGATTCCAACGATTTATCGTTAAACATTGAAAAGATGCAAACTAAATTTACTGGCTTTATTATAACTGAATCAGATGTAACCACAGCTTTGAATAATCTGGATGCAAATAAAAGTTCTGGACCGGATAAAATTCCTCCTTTACTGTTGAAAACCTGTTCTCGTTCTTTTGTAGCACCATTATTAAAATTATTTAACTTAAGTTTGACTTCGGGCGTTTTTCCATCGAATTGGAAGCTGTCTTACATAACACCAGTTTTTAAAACATGCGGTCGCAAAAATGATGTTGAAAACTATCGAGGAATCGTTATGTTATCAGCCATCCCTAAATTGTTTGAAAGCATTGTGAAAAACCATCTTTTTTTTTACTGCAGTACCAAATCACTTCCTCACAGCACGGGTTTTATCCTGGTAGATCTACTTCAACTAATCTAGCTATCCTGACTAACGCTATTAGTTTAGCTTTAGAAGCTGGTTTACAGGTTGATGTTGTCTATACTGATTTTCGCAAAGCTTTCGATAAAATAAACCACAGAATCTTGATCAAGAAGCTGGAATCTTCTTATAGCAGCTTTGTACCTGTAGCCTGGATTACTTCTTATCTAGTAAATCGTAGACAATATGTTCAATTTGGGTCCTCCAGATCTGTTGAGTTTTTGGCTACCTCAGGTGTTCCGCAAGGTAGTCACCTGGGGCCGTTACTTTTCATTTTGTATATAAACGATGTCATTTACTGTTTCAAAATTTGTAAAGTTTTAATCTATGCCAACGATATAAAGATTTATAATATTATCAAAAGCGAGGCTGATATAACTGTTTTCCAGGAAGAATTGAATCGGTTACTTAACTGGTGCAATGACAACCAACTTTTTCTTAACATCTCCAAGTGTAAAGTTATGACGTATCACAGATCAAGATCAGCAATGTTATTCAAATACAGTCTAAATGACAATAAACTGCCGAGAGTTAGCACAATTTTAGATCTAGGTGTACTATTTAACAGCAATCTATCATTCTCTGATCATATAGATAGAGTAGTCGCTAAAGCTAACAGTATGTTGGGGTTCATCATCAGGAATTCCAGAAATTTTCAAGATCCATACACGCTCCGTACACTTTTTTGTTCTCTCGTCAGATCGCAACTTGAATACGCAACCATCATATGGTTTCCGCATTACACCTTACACTCTTGTAGAATTGAGAGCATTCAGAAAAAGTTTTTGAAGTACGCTCTTCGTAGGCTACCGCGTGACAACAGTATACCATTTTTCAAGTTACCTTCATATAAGAGTCGTTGTCAGTTATTGAATATTGAGAGTCTCGAAAATAGAAGAAGCAAGTCAGTTGCAATTTTTGCAATGGATCTTATAAGTGGCATCATAGATAGTCCTCAATTACTACAACTGGTTAAAATTGGCGCCCCTGAACGACAATTACGCACTAGATCTGGTTTTCTAATATGTCCATTTCACCTATCTAATTATGGCAAATCTGATTCCTTATAAACCATCTCTTTTGGTTTTAATCTTTTCTGGGACTTGTTTGATTTCAATATATCTAGGAATGTATTCAAAAGCCGAATCACAAAATATCTCCAAACTATGTAGCACAACCTCTTTAAAAGTTTTTAAAAGTTTTTATGCTTCACATGCATATAATGTTATTATAAAGTCTTGGATACGCGATATATAAACGCATCCATAAAAACCGGGGCGTTATGAGAGGGCATTATGAATTCATAACGCCCGCTCTTAATACACTAAAATAATATTTTAAACTTCAAAATGTTTATCCTCATGGCATACTAGACAGTTTGTTTTTGTCGTAAATTGTATTTCCGCTTTTAATTTAAAAAGTTTTAAAAAATGTTTATTAATTAATAATTTTTATTCAAATTAAATCAAAATTTTCAATACAGAATGTTACTTTTCGAAGTAAAAATGGCAATTTTCAAACTTGCCAGAAAAATAACAGATTTACTGGAAAGATTGTCCGATACAGTTATTATTTTATTTGATATGGGGTAGGTTGATGATGTTGATGGTTGTTCTTGAACATTCGAGATGATTTCAAAACTAGAAATAGCACTTGTTTCTCCTTCAGATGAACCTACAGCACTTGCAATCATGTTGGAAATTCTATTTTTCGAAGTGATGCTTTCTTCTATGTAGCCTTGTGCTACAGTGTCACTCTTCCATTTGCCGTGCAATTTAAGAGTTTCGAAAGACGCACCCCCCTCAATTAAGAGAGTAGACGAAGTGCGTCTCAAACAATGACCAGTAAACTGGTGAGGGTTTTCTAGTTTTAAGAACTTAGCAATAGTGTTTGGAACACTGCCTATCGTATTTTTTCCAACTGGTTGCATTGTACACTTTCTGTTTCTATATGTAAGAAAAAACGTGTCCCATTTGTTTTATTTGGCCTTAAATTCATATATTGTCGGACTATTTTCAGAGCACCCATTTCTTCTTCATCTATGATTGTAAAGCCTTTTGACGTACCTGTTTTAGTTTCTGGCACTTTTACAATCAAAACGGAACCTTTATCAGTTACATCCTCAACTGACATTTTTACCATTTCGTCTCTTCTTAAGCCTCCAAAGACTCCCATAACCAAAACTACGTTATGCAACAGATAAACGTCATCCGGAGCATCTTTTATGAAAGCCATAACCTGATTGCCGGTTAAAACTTGAAATTTTTTTGGCTTTTAACCTCTTGATTTTGTTTTTAAAAACAAAAGCAATTGGTTATATTTTGAAATATCAATTTTTTCGTAAACTGTAAGGGTAGATTTTAAAATGGAGTATTTGGTCCACAGTGAATTCGGGGTATACTTTTCAGACTAAATAAAAAATTGAATTAATAAATTTACTTATTAAAATGTATAAACAAATTAGAATTACCAATTCTTGAAAGTATGCTAACAACACATTTTCATTCACTGCCTGTGCTTTATTTCTTGATTTCCATGAACGAAAAATCCCGTAATCTTTATCATATTGTTGTTTGGATTTAATTGGCAATAAAGATTCCGTTGCTTTTTGAGCATTTTGCTTAATAAACTCTGGCAATTGCAAATCCATTATTGTTTAGGACTAATTCAGAGTTCTGATGAATAATTATTTGAAACTTCAAACTGTTTTTTCTCATGGCAAACTACGCTACAAAATTTGGGAGAATTTGTTTATAGCAACGCACATACAACAAATAATTAATTTAAACTTCAAAATATTTATTTTCTTGGCATACTGGGATACATTTGTATTTTTTTGCATAGCAATATAGACTAACAAATTAAATTCTTTCTTAGTTTTTAGCTTATTAAGTGAAGCATAAAATCTTGTATGCACCACTGGCGTTATTGGGTATTACGCCCATCAAGCGACAGCCATCCCTCGGGCCAAAGGCCCTCGGCTAGATTACGTCGCTTTCCGGGCGTAATAACCTACATAACGCCCTTGGTACATAAATAGCTATTAAAAGTTTTATTTATATTTTTTGCTTGGTTGCTTTATATAATGTCACGTATTTTCCTGATTCTATTGTTGTTTTTATTTTTAATTTGTTATTTTTTATCGTAATTTTTTATTGATAGTTTTTTATTGACTCAATTGTTATTTTCTTTGTTTTTTATTTTCTATATGTTTTTCTATTTGTTTGAATTTGTTAATTAATTTTAGTTTTAGGTAATCATTTGTCATATAAGACTGTTCATGGTATTAAATAAATAAATAAAAATAAATGATTTTGCTACTTTGTATATAAATCAGCTACATTAGTAAATAAATCACTGCGCAGTAGATAATTTTGCTACACAGATCATATCAATTAGTTAATGTGTTAAGGTAAATTTAAATTTGGAAACGTAAATCACAATTTGTGTGACGCAAAAAATCAATCAGTTTGCAATTGTCTGAGCATATAAGTTCTTATAATTGTTGAAAAATCCGTTTGCATTTAAATTGATAAACAAGTCAAACAACAAATTGATCATACATGTTTCTCCGTCTAAACGCACATTTATCAATACATAAATACTCATTTTTTATGGATTCAAAAATAGAAAATTTGACTATATTTTTAAATGATTTTGCTACTTTGTATATAAATCATCTACATTAGGAAATAAATCACCTGCGCAGTAGATAATTTTTTTACGCAAATGTAAGTGGTGTTAGTAAATATATAAGAGGCATATAGTTATTTATTAGTCGTATTGAATTCTTCATAGCGTTTACGTACAATTTAACTGTTTCATAGTAAGTTTCTGTCTGCATTTATTTTCTTATAAATATTAATAAAAATAATAATAATTGTGATTTGTGAATTTAAGGAGAAGAATAGAATTTAGAATAGATTTTTTTAAAAGTGAAGAGATGTTATATAAGTGATTAAAATTGAAAATTGAGATAAAAACTAGATGTAAAATAAATTGTTTTGAAATTCGTGCTGCGTTTAAGATATTTTGTAGTAATTTTTAAATTTAAGTGTAAAAAGTGATAAACTATTTTTTGTAAATAGATCCGGAATTGGAATTTCTGAATGTGGACGATATAAATTTTTTAGAAGTACCAACATTGTTACTTCAATGGGGGCTAAGCGAACTTGCAGATGATTTCGCTGGTGAATTGAATATTCATTAAGTTTTATTTATATAATATTGCAACAACGCTCTTTTTAGAAAAAGGGATTGATTTAGAGGCGCTTAAATTATTTTCCCTACAGGACGCAGATACACTTATCCCTGTTTCAAAATTCGGGTTGAGAATCAAATTTAAGGAAAAATTGCTCGAGTGGCGAGAAAAAATTGTAAGTATACACCCATTTTTCTATTTAGTTTAACTGGAGGTCAACACCAAAACGCTACATTTCCATTTTCTTTAATAAATAAATTGTGTACTTATATCGGCTCCAATTACTGAATTAGATCGACAATTCGAAAATTTATTTGTGCTTAAATTAGAATGGTTTTCCCCCTTTGTGGAATTGAGCTTGCTTTAGACATAATGTAATCAATGTAATGATATAATCAAATTTTCTTAAACTGCGTTGGAAAAATGTAATAATGGAAATGTTGCGTTTTGGTGTGGACCTCCTCAACTGCAGTAACAAAATGACGTCATCTATAGGGTATAAGTCAACCGTTGGCAGAAAAAAATTTTATTCAGAGTATTCAGACCAGTGTTCAAAATTGGGCTACAGTTTCAACAGGGGATTATAATTTCGGAAGTAAAAGTTTACAATCATGTAAAAATCTGGTAAAAAGAATTATTAGCTGAAACAGAGTTGTAAAATCGATCAATTTTATTTTGTTCACTTTTTGTTTTGATTGAAGTTTTATAACACATATCAGCCCTATTCTGATGTTTGTTTGTTTTTTTGTTTTTTTTTTGAATAAATTGTATTCGATACTTTAAAATCGGTATTTTTGAAAACTTAAAATAAACTAATTTCAACGTATAAGAAATAGGAAAAAAGTATCGAATAATTTTGTTTCTTTCATACTCACTTCATACTTTGCAACGTTAAATGAAATTTATTAAGAATTTTTGAAAAAATATGCAAACTTAAATGAAAAAGATGCACAATTTTTGATTTTTAGCTATTGTGTTGTATTTTTGTTTTGCGTTATTTTTTGGTTTTGATGCGTTAAAAATCGTTCGTGTTTCAGAATACCAATTATTTTTAATATCGAAACGAACACGCAGAGTTTAATTCAAATACTTTGCATATAAGAACAGGGCTGATTATATCGTATTCGTACATTATTACATAAAAATCAAAGGTCAATTTCAGTAAAAGAAGTTTTAATTTATAATACAAATAAAACTAAAGAAACTTTAAAATGTGTTGATCGATTTTTTCAACATTTTATAAGATCTTCAATCAGCGTATTTTTGTTTTAAATAGAATTTGTTGGTGCTTTTAAATGCAAGTGGAACAGGTAAAACTGTTCTAGAATATTATTCTAAAAACAATAATTTAACTAAGGCTTGCAGAAATATTTTAACTAACGTCATTTGTGAGTTCTGGATAGCTGAATCATATCATCCTAGCTCCAACGATTATATTGAAGCAGCAAACCAAATACAAAAAACTTTTGAAACAGAAATTGAGGTGAACTTATTCTTAATATTTGTTAAATCTTATTTTATTTTCTAGCTAACTTTGTTTTCTTAATAAATTCTGGTCTGATCTATTACTATCTAATTTTTTTTATTAGGCAGGATACATATTTAGGCACTAACACCAGAAGAAGAAAACTCAAGCAGACATTTTACAGTTTGACAAAAAAATTTAAAAATTCAGGACTTGTTACCAGAAAAGAGAATTTAAATGTTAAAGGAAAAGAGAATTTAAAAAAAGTCAATGATATAACTGTGGATGTAATACATCAGTCAAGCCTTCTTGAAGAAGATTGCATAAAAGATATTGAGTGGTTAAAAAATAACAATTCTCCGGAAGTTATTGTTACTGAAAAGTGGAACAACACTTTCCAATATTTATTTTTTTTTATAGTATAGATGTAATCAGTTAAAAACAGATATCGATATTTTAAAAAAACTGGCCTATTTTAAAAGTGAGTATTTTAAATTAATCTAGCTACACGGTGAATATGAAATCAATAATGAAATCAGAATTTAAAAATAGTTATGATTTGAGTTTTAGCAATTGACTTTTTCATTAACGTTTTCATTAACCCCAGATTGTCTTTTTCATAAATGCTTTTTTCTTTTTCCGTTTCTTTTAATAAGGTTTTCTTATGTTGCAGATTGAAATCGATTTTGACAAATTATATGCTGGGAAAAATGGACTGTTATTTTTCAAATGGAATGATTTTGCCCAAAAAATTTTAAGTATTTATAAAGTGGAAATCAAGGATCCGAAAAATAAAGAATTGCTAAAGGATTTGATTAACGCCAAGAATGAAAGTAAAAAAATTTTAAAATGTAATCATTTAAAGATGTTTTCAAATGATATATTGTTTCAGATTATAAGAGATATTTAACAATAATTTTGCTGAATGCCATATTAATTCCTCAACTAATTCGTGAGGGCACTAAAAAAACCGGTAAAACATGGAAACCTTCAATCTTAGATGGGCAAAATGCTTTAGCTTGTTGTGTTGAAGTAATAGCTTTATTTTTTTATCTGCTTAAAAAATAATAACAAAGTAATATTTTTAGGATTTAAAAAACTTGCCCTAACTAATTGACAAGAGAAAAGAGAAGTATTCTGGTAATCTTTGTTGCGTCCAGCCATTTATTGTTTTAGTTGGTGAATCGCCCAAAAAATCAAACAATATATACGTATTTTTTAATGATATTTTGTACAATGCTCAAAATTTATTGAAAGCTCTTTCAATTACATTTCAAATGCACTATGTTTTAAACGTACAATATGCTAAAGAGTGCAATCAAGTATGGAATTTTATTCAAGAATATTTTTATAATATGCCAACACAAGATAATGCGAAAACTTCAGCCTTGATCGCACTACTTAATCAATTAAAGTAAGCCTTTAAATATACATAGAATATGTTTATTTTATTATATAGTTACATTATATAGTTTAAAATTTGAATTTAGAATTGAATTTAAAATTGAAGAAATATATTATTTTGCAATAGATACTTATAAATGACATTCAATATGGCAAACTGCTTTTTATGTTCCAATAAATTTAATAGCATACAATTTTATGTTAAACACTTAAAGTTTCACCATAAATTAACAAGCACATCTAGTTTTCGGTGTTCTTATTGTCCACAAATGTTTCAGTCCCTGTATTCATTTAAGTGACATCTAGCTCGACTACATCACGCCGAGTTTAATAATAATGACCATTATACTTTAAATTATAATGAAAATGAAAAAGAATCCATCTTTCAAAATATTCCTTCAACTTCAAAACAAAATCATTCAGAAAAATTATTTGAAAACATAAACGAAAATGCATTTGCTGAAAATAACAATGATATTTTAATTAGTTCACTCAAAAATGAAATTATTAAATTTGCTGCAAAATATTATGGTAAAATGGAAATTCCAAGAAAATTAGCTACTGAAATTATCGACCACGTTCAAAATATTACTTTAACATTAATAAATTATTTTAAACAAGAGCTTATCGATGATTCTATTAATAACAAATTCAAAACTAACTTTGAATCCGTAACTAAAATATTTGAGTCAGTAACTACAGAATCTAAATTTAAAAAAACCTTAAAGGATTTAAAATTATTTGCTGAACCTTCAGAATTTTTGATTGACAATTCAATGACAATTTATAATTCCACAAACTTCACAATTAAAGGAACGTTGTTTCCAATTAGACAAAATTTAAAACGATTTTTTGAGCTTCCAAATATTTTTAATTCAATGATTGACAACTACAAATCTTTTCAAAATAACTCAAAAATATGCAATATTGTACAAGGCACGGTGTGGAAAAAGAAAGTTAATAATGACAGTGAAAAAATTGTATTACCATATATTTTATATCAGGATGATTTTGAAATCAACAACCCCCTTGGATCAAAGCGAGGTGTGCACAAAATAAGTGCTTTTCATTTATCATTTCCATTGCTCAATTCTAATGAAATTTCAAAGCTGGAAAATATTTTTCCATGCTGCTTAACTAAAAGCTCAGATATGAAAATAGGTCTTCAACAAAATCTTAATTCGTTAATACCAGAACTAGTTTGTTTAGAAAAATTTGGTATTGAAATCGAGAGTGATCAGAAATCCCAACGAGTGTACCTTATTTTATCAGCTATCACCGGTGATAACTTAGGATTAAATAGTATTCTGGGTCTAACCAAATGTTTCCAGGCTAATTACTTCTGTCGTTTTTGTAGAGGACAGAAAAGTAAAGTGAAATTTCAATACACTGAAGATGAAAAAATGTTAAGAAATGAACAAAATTATATTGAAGATGTTACTCTAAATCAGCGGTTCTTAATCTTTTCTGTATTGCGACTCCAAATTTTAAATGCCGTATTTTGGCGACCCACAACCTATATTTTTTTGACAAATAATCGTTATTCAAAAGAAAAACGTTTAAATAACATATACTAGTTTAACTTCAGCTAATATAAAAATAAAAATTAAAAATATTTTCTAGTTATTTTGAATTTTCTGAGATCAATTAAACTCAAGTAAGTAAAGAAGTAATTGGAATATTTTCAATTCAAAGGTATGGCTTAAAGTTTCTCTGAAAAAAACTACACTTCACATTTTTCGTGTTTCGGTTGGGATTCGATGGTACCTCGTCAGTGCCCGGCTCGAATCCTTGGGCAGACACGCTATCGATTACATAATTTTCTAGTTATATTATTAAGTATTAAAATAAATAAAACATTAAAATATTTTTTAATGTGATGGGTCTTCTTGCTTTTTAGAGCAGAGTAACGGTAATTGTGGCTCGACTTCCGAAAGCGCTGGTCTCAATACATTTATTTATTTTTTACACACATTCTCAATATTGCACAATTGAGAGCGATATTTTGATTTAATATATAATAAGGAATAAAATGCATTTTCGCACAAATATGTGGTGGAAAATGGCAAAATAATTTGAACTGCCATTACAAACAAGCATGGATACTCTCATTTGATTAACAACCAAAAAATAACCTTATTTTGTCTTTTAGCCCCACACTCTTCAAACTTTTTCCACTTGACAACTTTGCCCCTTTGCCATCTAACTTCAGCGTGCAAAAGAAGATTTTTAAAATCTGATCCCGTTTCCTTACAGAGTTGGGAAAAAAGACGACTATTATGTGCGCGGCATTTTATAAAGTTACTAACACATAACTTCTTTCAAATGATTTATATCAAGAGAAAGTTTTTTACTCACTAATGCCTCACGATGGATCATACAGTAAATGTTATTTTTGAACCACCTGGATTAATTCGTCCGAAAAGCCAATTTAGTTTACCTGTCATGGCAGCGACACCATCACTACAGACGCCCATGAAGTGCTCCCATAACAGCTGATTTTCAGGTCAGTGATCACCGACTGATCACCAGCTGTTTAAATCCCAGCTGATTTAAACAGCTGGCTTAAAACTCTCCTTGCTAAAGTTTTATTGCAAATCAAACACAGTGGTCTTTCTTCTCGTGATTTAAAAAGTGTGTAAATTACACAAGATTGCTAAATGGAAAACCATACAAATGTATATAAATATAAAAGAAAACGATTCGACTACAAAATTATTTTGTGGATTGTGTAATGTCACCAAAAGATTAGTGAAAACATTAAAACATTTGAAAAATCATCCAATTCTAAAACCTTGAAAAATTAATTCAAAAACCTTGCAAAGTTTGTTAATTTAAGACTTAAATTTAGATAGAAATTTTAGTGTAGTTGTTTTAAATTGGGAATTTCTCGCGACCCCATGAAAAAATCTAGCGACCCCAGTTGGGGTCGCGACCCCTAGTTTAAGAAACGCTGCTCTAAATGACATAGCTAGTACTGGAGTAAAAGAACTTTGCCCATTCAATGAAATTGAAAGTTTTTTTGTAACAGATAATTTTGTGACTGACATTATGCATGACATTTTTGAGGGTATCTGTCATGTTGAAATTACCCAAATTTTAGATTATTTTATTTATGATCAGCAATTTTTTTCGTTAACCGAGTTGAACTCTAAAAAAACACTTTAATTCATGATAGGTCAGATTCAAGTAACTTGTGTGCAGACATATTACAAAGCAATATAAAAAATAAAAGCTTAAAAATGTCAGCCTCAGAGATGCAATGTTTTGTTCACTATATCCCTTTATATATCAGAGAGTATGTTGCAAGAAATAATACTGTATAAAAATTTTTAATTTCTTTATTGACACTAATAAATCTTTGTATGAAGGCTTCATTTGAAGAAAATGATATAGTTGAATTACAGAGTGTAATAGCAAATCATCATAAAACGTATGTTAAAATTTTTAAAACGGGATTGTTACCTAAGCACCACTTTATCACACATTACCCAACTATAATAAGAAAAATGAGACCCATTAAAAATTTGTGGTGTATGCGGTTTGAAGGTAAGCACAAGGAGCTCAAGAAGTATGCTTCTAGTACGACTTCACGTAAAAATATATGCCAAAGTTTAGCCACTAAATTGCAATTTTCATTAGCTTCGAACCTTTTAAATCGAAAAAATTGTAACAGTCTTAGTCAATTTAAAATAGATTCATGGGAAGTAAAAGACCTTTCAGAACTTTTAAAAGCAAATCCTTTATTGGACTCTGAAGATCTAACTAAACTTCTTTGTAGCAATGAAATATTAATATGTAATACGTTGTATAAAATTAACGATGTAATAATATTAGAAAATTCTGGTTTCTTAACATTTTTTTCAATATTTTGCGCATTCAAAACTGTCAAGAATTCTTTTTTCGTGGTCTGTAAAAAACTAAGAATTGAAAATTATGATACCCATTATGACGCTTATATTATGAAAGATATAATAAATGAATATAAACTTCTCACAGTAACTGATATAAAATATCCTCCAGTGAATATTTTAAACATATATGATCGATTTAAGGCTATTAAAGTGAAACCCGCCTTTGCCTGAAATTATTTTTTATTAATTTACATTTTATTTAATATTATAGTTTAAGTATTTTAACGTATAAATAATAATACAGTTATATATTAATTTTTAGTAATTCATAATGTACAATTATAAAATTATAATTTTAAATCAAAAATAGCAACTATTGTCAGAATTACATAATTTTTAAATAAAAAACTATTTTCACAAAAATTCTTTTTGTTATTATTTAATTTTTTTTTCAGAATGTCAAAAATTTTGCTTTTCAGATTGTAAAAATACAGTTTAAATACGGCATTGGTTTGTATAAACTGATTTAATAAATATTATATAATTTAATTCTAAATATTAAATAATATTAAATAATTTAATTCAAATGTCGAAAATTTGTGGGTGAATTAGAGAAAATAGTATAGATAAATCAAAACTAAAAGTTATTTGAATCATTTACTGAAAAATAGTAATATCACAAAAATAATAGCGAAATCATCAATTTAAAGTAGAATAAGTACCAAATCCATTTATTTGATTCGTTCAGTAATAGTTTTGAATTGTCGAAAATTTGTGGGTGAATTACAGAAAATAGTAGATGAATCAAAACTAAAAGTTATTTAAATCATTTACTGAAAAATAGTAAAATCACAAAAATAATAGCAAAACTATCAATTTAAAGTAGAATAAGTATCTAATCCATTTATTTGATTCATCCAGTAACAGTATCGAATTGTCGAAAATTTGTGGGTGAATAAAATAGTAGAAAATAAAATAGAGAAAATAGTAGATAAATCAACACTAAAAATTATTTAAATCATTTACTGAAATATAGTAAAATCACAAAAATAATAGCAAAATCGTCTATTTAAAATCATTTAAATTGTACTGGTAAATCATATAATGAAATGTAGATGTTTCATATACAAGGAGTATTTGGCTGAAAATCATATACAAAATTCATATGAATTGACCACTTTTTTATATAAGATTTCTACACCGATTTTTCAGTGCAGAAAGAGCCAAAAAAGTTACAGTAGCACTATCTATACTCATGTAAAAAAGCCATGGAAAAAGATGGAATCGTGCACCTCACATATCCCAATGATTTTACATCTCGGTGATCAGACCGATCTTAATGTACGGTGTGATCATATGCTGGACTGCAATTTCTAATGCTTCAACCCAGTAATGCTTCTCCATCATCTACCCTTTAATGTGCTAGATCAACAGATAACATGAAAATCAACTCTTTGACTCAGCTATTGGGATATGAAGCAGTTGTTCTGGATTTATTGATTCCAAGCATCTGATAGATTTTTGAAATATTGTAGATTCAAAATTCCTTTCTTGATCTGTATGAATCTAATTGCTTATTGCTGCTTCAGTTATTATGGTTCTTGATTCCTGATTGGTATTGGACATACACCTCTGGCCACTTGCTAAAATAATTCATTATGACTAGCACATATTTTTTGATGCTATCAGTAGCTGGAAATGGTCCAGCTACATTCATTGCAATTTTCTCAAATGGCGCTCCCATATTATACTGCCTCATATTACCATAACTTCTTCGTATAGGTCGTTTTGCAGTAGCTATTCCACGACACCATTCCACTACCAATTGACATGCTCCTGACCAATAAAATCTACGTCGTACTTTGCCAAGGGTTTTGTTAATACCCAGGTGACCGCCACTGGTTCCTCCAAAATATTTCTTTAAAAACTTAAGGCATTTTTATTTTTGGGGCGGGGTTGGTAGTACATTGATTCTTTAACTGTACCCTTAGAACTTACAGAGGCTGTTCCATTATGACCAATATGACACTGTCTAGGTTTTTCTCCTTTTTCACTTACGTAAGCCTCACGTCAATAATGTTTTCCTAGCTTTCGATCCGGTTACAGTGCTTGCATTCTACCTGGCATTCGTTAACATTTTCATGTGCAGTTCCTGTTTGATGTTTAATGTCAAAATCATAAGCCTGTAAGCGTGTGATCCATCGTGCTCCCTACCCCGCCGGGTATTTAAATTGTAATAAACAACTCAATGCTCCATGATCACTACTCAAATGGAATTACAAGTGTTTGTGGAAATGTTTCACACATAGCACTATAGCCAGCAATTCTTTGTGGGTTGCACAATGATCACTTTCTCGCTTGGACAGTGTCTTCGAGTAATAAGGTATTACTTTCTCTTTCCCATCAATTTCATCAATTTCTTTTCCCCTCCTCCTATAACATCATTGCTGGTATCAGTATTTGATATAAATTTAAGATTGCATAGGATAAACCAGAACTGGTGCAGATCATAATCGTAATTGAAGTTCCATAATCGCATCGTCTTGCTTTTCGGTCTATTCAAATGCTTTATCTTTTCTTGGAAGCTTATGTAGGCTCTTAGAAATATAATCAAATTCTGGTATAAAACGTCGGTATTGTTCAATCTTTGAAAACTGCAAAGCTCTGATAAATCTTTTAACTTTAACATACAACAAACTAGAAGTTTCTATCTTTAACAGAACCGAATTTATGAATATTTAAAAATAACTCGACTAAAAATCACGAAATTCTCGATATTTGGAACCGCTATATTTTCCAAAAAAATCCTTGAACACGTATATATCGAGTAATCCTCGAATACGTACATCTTTTTATTCGTAGTAAATTTTTTTAAAAAATATAAATGCGTTAGAAATATTCACGCTTTTGACATGACAAAAATATTTGTTAAAAATTTTAAGGGTAGCTTTCTCCCTTAGTTTTAATTTTTAAAAAATTTAAAATCGATTTTCCGATTTTTTAAAATTATTTCAAAATATACACTTTCAATTAATTCTTACCGCGTGATGGAAGTAGTATCAATGTAAGTGCTAGAGGGCACTGTAGGCAAAAAAACACAGTTTTCACGCAGTCTTAAAACTTTATGATTTTTTTTCTCGGAAATATCAGCATGTAGGCATATTTTGTATGTCACAATTTTGACTTAAAATTTTTACGTAAATCACTTCTTATTGCCATGGGTCGCGTTAAACCTTGATCCGTCTCATTTGCTAATCATTTATTCACGATAATTTAAAAGCCAAAGTGTATAAACACATAAAATTTGGAAACAAAACGTGCAAAGTACATTGAACCAGAAGTAAGAAGCATTATGAACGAACAACAAGTCTGTAAGTGACACCATTTGTTATAGGTATTGCATCTCATTGATTCCGAGTTGTTAATATTAATTACTTTACTCTGAAGATTGGGTCGATTCTGCTTTAGTTAGTTCAAGAAGAGTAAATTACTATGTCTTAAAAGTTTACTATTTCTAAAGGTGTCTAAAATTTACTGTTCCTTCACCCGGTTTACGCAATTTGTAAACTTTACATGCACGAAAACATATTTCATCTTCCAAATCCGAATAAAAAAACCAATAAATTCAATACATTTGTCTTGTTTTCGAATTCATATCACATCTCAAAAAGAAAAAAGTCCGAGCGGCAGGTATAGCGGCTAGAAATAGGTAGATTTCGGGATCAGATAGTTATGTGTGCAATTAAAATCGGATATATCAGTTCGATTTCCAGTCAAGTTTATCATGTACGCTGATGATTTAATTATTTATTGCTCCGGAAAATCATTACAACAGTCTCAAAAACATATACAATTTGCAGTCACTGAATTAGAGAAATGGAGAGAACTGGATTTAAGAACTGGATTTATGTTTTCGACAACAAAAACAAAATGTATCATGTTCAACAAAAAACAAGAAATATATTTAAACAACCAACCGCTACAATATGTTTGTGAACTTAAGTACTTGGGAATGATATTTGATAAACGCCTAACATGGTATTTAAAAAAATGAACATATTGAAATACCTTTCCAACCGTGGTTGGGGAGCAGACCGCAAATCACTCACAATTATAATGAAAGGAATAATATATTCAAAACTGGATTATGGATGTGTAGCATACACATCTGCTAAGCCCAATATTCTAAAAATGGTCGACAACTTATATAATCAAGCATTGAAAATAACATCAGGTGCCTATCATACAAGCCCAACGAAAAGTCTATACGTAGAAGCTGGGAAATTCCCTCCCATTCTAAGAAGAAAAATCAAAATCTCAAAATATGCTTTCAAAATAGCAGGAAACGATGACCACATATACAAAAATGCAATAAAAAATCCTCAGCTGCAACTGTTATTTGAAACTTATCCCAACTATCCCATACCATTCTCCATTAGATCCAAATATATTCTCTCTGAGATGAACATTAAACTTAACACAACCTTACCTAAATACATCAAAACCCATCCACCTTGGAAGTTAAACACAATAAATATAAATCTATCATGAAACACCAAAAGGACATTACAAGTAGTGCTACCTTTAAAACCATGCTGCAAGAAATTCTACTAAGCTATGCTCAGAGTACAAAAATATATTGCGATGGTTCGAAAACAAATAAGGGAGTCGGGTGCGCCTTCGCTTATAACAAACTTACAAACAAACAATGCTTACATCCACGTTCCTCAATTAGTTCAGCTGAGCTCAACGCAATCTACATTGCACTCCATGAAATAATAAATAATAATATCTCAAACTCTACTATATTGGTGATTCACTATGCAGTCTCCAATCGGTACAAAATATGTATTCACAAAACTTCTATGTGCAACAAATTCAAGACCTTCTGGTTACGGTCCAGGAAGCTAATAAAATAATACAATTTATCTGGATACCTTCGCATATAGGTATTTTTGGTAGCGATATAGCAGACAAGGCAGCTGTTAGTGCTGCAAATGAACAATATACTAAAAATAATAAAATTACCATCGAGACACTTATAACGTATTATCAAAGACAATTAGTGTTGTTAGTGCTGCAAATGAACAATATACTAAAAATAATAAAATTACCATCGAGACACTTATAACGTATTATCAAAGACAATTTTCAAAGAATGGAACATTGAATGGAACATGGAGTTACAAAACAAACTACAACAGTTCAAAACTTAAACAGTCCGATACAACTACCCTGCTAACAGAAGACATCAAATCGGAATAACAACAACCATTATTGGACATAGTAAATTAAGTCATCAACACATATTAAAAAAAGACCAACCACCAATCTGTGATGACTGTAGGCAACCATTAACTATGTTTCACGTAGTTATGGAGTGTCATAAATATAAGGAAGACAGACAAAAATATAAACTCCTAGAAATACCAACTGATGAAATAATATGGAAACAATATTCTCTACAGAGTCTGTTTGGGTTTCTACTCCAAACGGGTATAATTGAACTATTATAAACCATGTCTATGTATAATTAATAATAAATATTAAATGTATTGAAATAAAAAATCCAGGTGCTAATAACCTTAGACGTTGATGCTCTATAATAAAAAAAAATGAATTTAATTTCTCTTTTTTCTTTTTTGCAGGTTGTAATTCCTTAGGATGTTAGAAAAAATTGACAGTTTTATTCATTACATCGAAATAAAAACCATGAAATTTAAATTAACAAAAATTGTGTTATATTATCCATACTGAAATCATTGGGGGCTTGCGTAAGAGACCCCGATGGTCTCAAAATGGATGAGCTGCCAACACAACAACAACCGAGTAAAAAGGGCGCTCATCCATTAACAATTGATCGTGCAGCATTTTTGTTATTACGTGTGAAAAAGGCATTTAAGAAAAAACGACAACAACGAAAGGATAGATTGTAAGTAAGATTTTTCGATTTACCGTTAACATTTAATCAAAACGAAACCATTCATTCAGTTTTGTCAGTTTGTTTATAGTAAACAATCTTTCTATCCATATAACTAAAAATGTATTATGTAAATACTCGTTTGTTCAACATAGGCAATATCTGAAAGTATTTGTATCTCGGTCAAAGTGTTTTTAAGCGAAACATTAACAACCATTAACACACCGGTTTTACTTTTAACCGATAGTCAACCAATAAAAACAAATTGATAAATTGGATCCGATCCAATTGATAAAATAATCTATTGACTGTTCATCCATACAAAAATAATCTATTAAATTAAGTTTTCAAGTAAAACTCGACCATAAAATTGGTGAATTGAGATTAATACAGGTGAGGGACACTAGTACTTGTAGGCACTAGGCAGTATCCTTTCCTAAATAGAACGTACAGCAAAAGAAAAATCAAAGTTCAAGCGACAGGATATCCACTAGAAAAAGTTAAATTTTTTGGCCAGGCAGATTTTTAGGGTTCCGTTTTTTATACGGAACACTATTGGTGAGAGTACAACGTGTTTTTCACATTATTTCGATTATCTCGTGAACCATTAATCCGATGAAATTAAAATTTGAGGTGCTTATAAAACTAACCTATCCACACAAGATGGCGGGCTAAAAAATAAATAAAGTTGTGTTCGTTTGTTTTAAGGAGGTACGATGTAAAGCCTTTGAAAACATACATTTTTTTAGCGAGACGAGTAGGGTATCATATGAAAGGGCTTCATTTCAGCATTATTTAAAAATATATTTTGGAATTTTACACCTCACCATTTTTTGTATAATTTTGAAAAATGACGTTTTCGGGATGTTTTATTGCCCCGATTAACTCCGACCCTACTTCATCGAAAATCTTGAAATATATTTGGAATGATAGAAAATTGAGAAGGTTTTTAATGAAAAATATAGAAAAGTGGCAGACACTCATAACTATATTTATTAAAGGGGTGCGAATGTTAAGGGGTAAAAACATCATTTAAAACCAGGTCATGTGGGGTGTCATTTGAAAGAGCACTTGATTTTAGAAATATTGTCAGTTTTTTTAGAATTTTGCAATGCGTAGTTTTTGAATTATTATCACTAAAGTGACACAAAAAGTTGGTCCCCCCCTTGCATTTCGAGCCTAATAAACAGAAAAAATTGAAAAAATTCACAGAGACAGGAAGTTTGATAAACTCTGAACGAAAAATATAGCTAACTCTCAAATAATTATATTTTTGTGTTTTTAAGGGATTGGGGTGGGGAAGAGTGAAAAAAAACTTTTTTGACCCAAGCGAGTGGGGTGTCATTTGAAAGAGGACCAAATCTCAGAAACTTTGCAATTTTTTTTAGAATTTTGTGGTACACAGTTTTTGAGTTATTCTAAAAACTGTGCACATTCCAGACCGTTCCCCCCCCCCCTACGTTTCGACACTGATTGACAGAAAAAATTGAAAAAATTCATAGAGACAGGAAACTTGCTATATTTTGAACGAAAATTATAGCGAACTCTCAAATAATTATATTTCTGTGTGTTTAGGGGAAGGGTGTAAGGAGGGTAAAAAAAACTTTCTTTGACCCAAGCGAGTGGGGTATCATTTGAAAGAGCACCAAATTTCCAAAACATTGCAATTATTTTTAGAATTTTCCGGTACACCGTTTTTGAGTTATTCTAAAAAATGTGCACATTCCAGACCGTTCCCCCCCCCTACGTTTCGACACTGATTGACAGAAAAAATTGAAAAAATTCATAGAGACAGGAAATTTGCTATATTTTGATCTAAAGTTATAGCGAACTCTCAAATAATTATATTTCTGTGTGTTTAGGGGAAGGGTGTAAAGAGGGTAAAAAAAAACTTTTTTTGACCCAAGCGAGTGGGGTATCATTTGAAAGAACTCCAAATTTCCAAAACATTGCAATTATTTTTAGAATTTTCTGGTATACCGTTTTTAAGTTATTCTAAAAAATGTGCACATTCCAGACCGTCCCCCCCCCCCGGCCTACGTTTCGACACTGATTGACAGAAAAAATTAAAAAAATTCATAGAGACATGAAGTTTGCTATATTTTGAACGAAAACTACAGCGAACTCTCAAATAATTATATTTCTGTGTGTTTAGGGGATGGGTGTGGGGAGGGTAAAAAAAAACTTTTTTGTAACCAAACGAGTGGGGTGTCATTTGGAAGAACACTTAATTTAAGAAACATTGCAACATTTTTTAGAATTCTGCGATGCACAGTTTTTTAGTTATTGATGAAAAAAGTGCTATTTTAAGTGTGTGTATACCACCCTATATTTCGACGCTGATTTATAGAACAAATATTCCCAATTTAGACCATTGAAATACTGGTTAAATCTTTCTTTAGCTAACATAAACAGCTATGGATAAGATTTAACCTCAAGTAACATTTTTGATCAATGTAGATGTGATTGACATTTACTATTGACGTTTACGATTAAACATTTATTCTGTTATGCGTCCATAGTCTGGCGATATAAAGACTTTACAACATAACTTTATGTCATTTATTTTTGATATTGTGTTCTTTTACATTCACGGAACCCTTGGCGAGCGAATATTATTCGCACTTGTCCGACTTTTTTTTACAATTAGAATCGGATGTATTAGACCGGGAGGCAGCGTTGCATTTTGGTTAGTGATTTGACGCCGATTGAATTTAATTTTTATAGATAGATTAATTATTTGTGATGTAGAAAATAAGAGTCAGCCGTCAGACTTGCGGGGGGTGTGGTTGTGGGGGAGTTTTAAACTGGTAAAAAAAACGAATTCCAAAAGTAATTTGATGCCGCTTCAAAATTTGTATGATGCATGTTTACACCATAACAATTGAAAAAAAAGTCGTCAGCTGATTGGCGGATGGGGGATTATACGTCAGCTCCTCGTATACATCAGTATAAAAATGCAATATAGTCAAGATCTTTCTGCATAGGATCTTGATGAAACTTTGGCAAATGATCCAGGTTCACTTGAAAATGGAAAATCTGAATTTATTTTAAAACTAATTAAAACGAATTAAAACTAATCAGTTTTTTGCCATACATATTTGCATCTTTTTGCAAAGTGTCGTCAAAATTCATTCCCGAACGAATGTTTTATGCTCCCAACAAACATAAAAAACATTGTGGAAAAAACCATCTGTTGTATGGTGGACTCCCCAACCCTTTATCCAATGTACTTCAAAAGCTAACAAAATGTTTTTCATGTTGCTTGAAAGCGTTTACCAACGTTTCATGAAAATCGATCGGTAATTGTAGCCTACAGTAGGGATAAATACCTGGAAAAAAACTTTTTAACCGGAACTGTCAAACCAGAAGTTGGTACGCAGAAATATTGGAAACAGTACTAAAAATTTATATACCAAGTTTCCATAAGATCATAAGTCGGGATTAGGATTTATTGAAGATTTAAACTTAGAGGTGTTCGGGAGACCATGGCGGGGGGTTATGTTTGTCCAAATTTAAAATAAATTCAGATTTTCCATTTTCAAGTGAACCTGGATCATTTGCCAAAGTTTCATCAAGATCCTATGCAGAAAAGTCTTGACTATATTGCATTTTTATACTGATGTATACGAGGAGCTGACGTATAATCCCCCATCCGCCAATCAGCTGACGACTTTTTTTTCAATTGTTATGGTGTAAACATGCATCATACAAATTTTGAAGCGGCATCAAATTACTTTTGGAATTCGTTTTTTTTACCAGTTTAAAACTCCCCCACAACCACGCCCCCCACTACTTTAGCAGCTGACGGCCAAATTTATCATCAGCTGGAGTTAATTAATTAAAATAAATAAAAATCAACCGGCATCAAATGACTTTTTCATTTGCAACGCTGCCTCCCGGTCTATATCAGATTAGCTTCATTAAGAAAGTTATATAGAACCAGAATTATCAAACAATTTTTTTTTTAATAAAAAGTGTTGTGTTATAGGAATTACAATATGTGTCACAATAACACGTGGATACCTTTTAAGACCTAGGTCCAACAACAACATGCACTCTGAGGTGTTGATGAACACTTTTTTTAAACCTTTGTGGATTGAATGCCACCGAGACTATTGATTCCGACAAGGAATTCCATTTGTACGATGTACGGACAAAGAAATCTCTCTGCATTCTGTCACTATGACAGTGAGTGATCAGAACAGTTTGACTGTTTGCATAAACCGATTGACGTATAAAGCGGGGAAGAGAATGTGGTTGAGGTATTATGGACCTGATTTCATCCGAGCACTGCTGGTACAATATTTATAAAAACAACGAGATCAGCAACAGTGCGACGATGTTGTAGGGAATCAAAATTTTATGTGAAATTCCGATCATCCACAATTCGTATAGCACGCTTTTGGATAGAGTCTAAAAGAGCTAGGATGGAAACAGATAGAGTGCCCCAAACTTGACAACAATACTCCATTTAAGGACGAATATAGGACCTATAAATGTGGAGTAATTGGTACAAAGTGAAATATTTTTTACATCTAATGAGGAGGCCGAGTTTTTTTGATGCGCTTTTTGCCATCGCCGTTATATGATCGTTCCAGAGTAGGTCATCGAAAATTGTGACTCCCAATAAACTAACGCTTCACATTCGTCTATTTCTTCGTCACACAAGCTGATTGAAATATCATTGGAGAACTCGGTCTTTGATTTGGAAACAGTCAGTAGCTATGTTTTGGTGAAATTGAAATTGACCAAATTTTTGTCACCACAATCGGCAACTTTTTCTAGGTCTTCGTTTACACTTATGGCAGCGCCTATCTGGGCAGGATTTATCCGTTCGTGCATTTTACCCTTTGAAGATAGAGGAACGAATGACTTGTGCAGAGTACTATCATCTGCAAAACTATTTATCGGATTACTGGTGATTTTCAACAGTTCGTTGATATAAATAAAAAATAAGGGGATAAAACTGAGCCTTAAGGTACACCAGCGTTAATTAATTTAGACTCAGAACAAAAGCCATCGATGGATACCGAAATGTATCGGTCGGTGAGAAACTTTTGTATCAGTTTTACGACTGCGGGGTGAAATCCGTACGCAACGAGCTTGTTGATCAGGCTGGCATGCCAGATTCGATCAAATGCTTTTGAGATGTCTAATGCGATTACGTACGTTTCACCACCTTTTTCAAGTATGCTGTTTTAAAGATGGGCCACATAGTTTAATAGATCGGTTGTTGATCCTTTGTTTCGAAAACCGTATTGACTGTCAGACATTAAATGGTTGTCTTCCAAAAATTTTGATATGTGTGTATTAATATAATGCTCGTATATTTTAGATAGGACTGGGAGTAAGGCTATTGGTCTATAATTTAAAATATGACATTTCGTTCCTATTTTGGAGACGGGCTGAACATTGACCAATTTCCAGCACGAAGGGAAAATGCCAGATTTATAGGATTTTTAGAAAATTTTTGTAAGAGTAGGTGCAAGTTCGTTGGAAAATGTTTTAAGAATAATAGGAGGAATGTTGTCCAGACCGGAGGCTCTGTTGATATTTAACTCTCTTAAGAGTTTTTCGACAATTTTGGGCTTAAAATGGAGATCTTTCATATTTACTCCTGAATACTGGATTTGGGGCATTTCTTTAGGAGTTCACAAAACGGTCGAATTTAAAGCAAAGCGTTTCGCGATCAATGTGGTTTTTCTTGCGGGGTCAGTGACGATCAAATCACCGTCAATAATAGGAGGAATAGAAGATGTCATGTCAAGAATCAATGGCACTCCAAAAACTTTTGTCAGAAATGGACATAGTTGAATGTTTTGCCGCTTTCGCTCTGTCAATCTCTGCTTTTCCGTTTTCAATTATCTGGTTTGATATTTTATTGGTCTTTAGATATTTGGAACGATTTAATGGACTTATGTTATGCATCCAAATTTTAAATAATCTACGTTTGTTTCTAAGGGCCAATTTGGCTGCCTTGGAAAACAAATATTTTTGTTTGGATTTCATTATTGAGAAGGGGGCGAATTTATTGATACCGAATTGAATAGTTTCAGTAAAGTTTTGGGCGGCAACATTAACATTGTCAGTATAAAAACAATGACGATCAAAAGGGAAACTTTGAAAAAAATTTCGGAGACCATTGATGTCCATTTTTGAGAAATGGAACAGTTTTCGTGATTTGGGAACTCTAGTTTTTGTAAATCAGTTTTGATAACTGATGTGATTAGATAGTGGTCAGAGTTTCTAATACTAACCGTATCGACATTGAAACTCGTAATACATGGCATTGATGTTAGATAGAAATCGAGAAGAAAACTTTTAACACCACCATTACGAGGAGTGAAAGTTGTGCTTTTTACAATTTGGGTCAGATTCTGTGATGCCGGAAATATTTCTACCTTCCCGTTGAAATCACTGGTAACGATAACCTCGCGTATAAAGCTATTGTGAAAAAAGAAATTTTAGGTAGACAAACCTTTAATACTACTGTGTTGTAGCAATCAACATGTAGTTCATAATTTGGAAAGCGTTTATATGCAACACTCTCATGAATGCACATACACCAGGATGATGTTTAAAAGCTGATTCAAGCCTATATTTGGGATTTAGTGTTACGTCATAGGTATAGTTTTTAGAAACTTGTGTTTCTGTAAGAAAAAGAATATGCGGTTTATCATGCTCGAGATGATGTTGCACGGTTGTCACGGTTGGCGTTCAATACACAAATATTTTGAATTTGTAGTTTTAATGTTTTGTCTAAAAAGCAATGATTTTTAGACATAGTTTGAATTTTTTTTAAAATAAAACATGTAAAATCTAAACCATAAATCCTATCATATAACGAAATATGAAATAGGCCAATATTTCATGATAGGATGAAGAAAAAAAAACAGAGACAAGTGAAAACAAAATTTATAAAAAAAAACCACATTTAAAAGAAAACGTAAGAAATAGTTATTTGTGTATTGGTTGATTCTAATAGCTATCATTTTTGTTCTCACGAGTTTCAAGGGAAAATGAGGTCGACCAAGTCAGAGCCCTGTTAACTTGGCAAGACCAAATGTACCTGTAGGTCGTCCGGTATCCAGGTGGATCCGTTCGCGACTGAACTATTTGAATGGGCCCCCAGTCAAGCTGATCATCGGAACGGATCGAAATGACACCTTGATCCAGCCCATTTGCTAATCATTTTGCGTGACCCACTCCACACCTGGATCACACGTGCAAGGAAGGAGCACGTAAGCCCGTAGGCGATAGCACTATAGATTAAATTATATTATAGATTAAATTAAATACATTAATCCAAACAACTTGATTTTTATAATTTTAGACGGGTTTTTGTTAATTTGATTCACATATAACATAGATATAACATATCAAATCAACCAAGAGCAAATGAACAAACACAACTTCAATTCTACCATATATATATATATATATATATATATATATATATATATATATATATATATATATATATATATATATATATATATATATATATATATATATATATATATATATATATATATATATATATATATATATATATATATATATATATATATATATATATATATATATATATATATATATATATATATATATATATATATATATATATATATATATATATATCAGTGGCGGATTATCATACAAGTTTTAAGGCAACCGCACCAGGGCCCCGCGATTCAGGGGCCCCAAGCATAAGCAAAAAAGAAACCAGACAAGTTTGAAATATATTTGTTAAATGCCAGAGAGTAGAAAATCGAAGTTTGCCATTGGAATGTTTTAAAATCAAGTTTTCCGAGATAATTGTAATAAAAATCAGTTAAAAAAGAGAACTCCATTTGTTTTACTTGTACACACTAAAAAGTCCCCTAAAATAAAGAAAGTTCTATTCGTAGCTGTTAGCTAGGAAAAAGCAGAATCACAAAATTTGGCGCCCCCGGGTGGACATTCAGTATTTTAGTGTGAAATTCGAAATTTGTAAATTGAGTCAAACGTAATTTTTATCTTCGTTTGAGATTACGTAATCGTCGATGAAATGGAAAAGCTAAAAAAAGCTCGTACACCAATTCGTGGTCTAATTACGAGAACAATCAATGAGGTGGAGACCGAATTACAAACTGCGAAGAACATCATTACTTTAAGGGCGAAATATGAGCGGTTAAATGAATTACAAACCCGAGTTCAGGATATCGATCAGACTATTTTCAACGAGATGTTGGAAGATCCAGAAGCTACAGACGAGGATAATTTCAACGAAACTATCGCCTGCGAAGATATATTAACGCGGATAGTGGAAACAAAGTTGAAGATCGATAAACAAGTAACGGAAAGTGAAATGGCTGCAAAAGTGGTGAATGATGATGTAGCTTCGTCAATTGGCTCATCATCACATCGACGTCGTCAATTCAAACTACCCAAGATTGAATTAAAGAAATTCAGGGGAAAGTTGTTGGATTGGTTGAGCTGGTGGGCTCAATTTAGCAAAATTCATGAAGATGAGCTAAACGAAACGGACAAAGTTCAATATTTAATTCAGTCAATGGAATCGAACACGAAAGGTGATGATATCGTCAAGAGTTTTCCAGCCACTGAAGCCAATTACCCGAAAGTCATTGAAGCATTGCGAGAACGATTTGGAAGGAAGAAGCTATTGATACAAGTTTACATCCGGGAATTGTTCAAGATGAGTATCGATAACATGAACACGAAAGCCAAATTAACTTCGATGTATGACAAACTTGTTTGCCACATTCGAGCATTGGACTCACTCAACATCACAGTCGAACAAGCGTCGTTGTTTTTGTATCCGATGGTGGAAGCGAGTTTACCGGAAGAAGTGTTAGTGGCTTGGCAGAGATCAGGAATGTATGAGAAAGATGGTTCAGTCGAGGTACCACCCAAAAGCGAACTGGATTATTTGTTGGAATTCTTACGAGACGAAGTCGAACGTGAAGAACAGCGAGCATTGGTCAAGTCTGGTATGAGCAATAGCAAAGATACTCAAAAGAAGGCACAATCGTTAGTTCCAACTGCAGCCGCATTACATGTCGGCGAGATGAAGTTGGGATGCATTTTTTGCGGCAAGCACGCACTCTCTCAGGACTGCAGATTGGCGAAAGAGATGTCAATGGATCAGAAGTTCGAGTGTATTAAACAGAAACGTGTTTGCGGAAAATGTTTGCTGCCCGGTCACAGGCCATATCGATGCTCAGCAAAAATATCATGTGAAAACTGTTCTCGTCAACATTACACAATCGTGTGCCGACAGTCAAGTGGAAATCAAATAGTCAAAGCGGTGACGGTGTCTAATACCGGATCGAACAACATTCTCAGCAGTACAGTCGTCTTGAAGTGTATCATGTTACGAGTCAAAAGTCGTACGGGCATCATTACAGTACGTGGTTTCCTGGACGATGGAAGTCAACGAAGTTACATTTCCACAAGATTGGTTAAAATGATCGATGGAAAATTGTTGGGAAAGTATTTCGAGAAGAATACTTTATTCGGTGGCATTGTGACTGGCATTGAGGAGCGATCCATATACGAAGTAGACATATTGGGCCAGTTGAACGATATCTACAAGTTGAATCTTGCAACTAAAGACAAGATAACTGGTTCGATCATTAAACTGCCAGATGGTCCATGGATGGACGAATTGAAAATACTGGGCATTCAACTTAGCGATTGTGAATCACCAATAGAAGATATCGAAATACTTCTTGGAGCCGATGTTTTAACAAATCTAGAAAACGGAAAAAGCATTCTGATGAAAAGTGGACTGAAAGCTGTGGAAACTGTTTTTGGCTGGACGGTTATGGGTCCGATTCTGACAGAAGTTCACTTGAACACAACAATGTGCATGACCGTTTCGTTCGTGATTGTAATGCTCGATTCACAAAATTAAACTTGATTAGTACACTTTTCCAGAGGACAAGCATCAAAATATTTTCGAATTGACATAGTTTTTTTTATCAAACCTGTTACCACCTGTTACCATCAAACCTGTTACCTGCTTTGTTATCATCACTGAAGCTTTCCTCATGTAGGAAAGATTTTAAGACATGCAACACTTTTAAATAACAAGAATGTAAAAGGTGAACTGATTCGTATCTAGCTGATCGATCATCTCGTTCCAGTTGCTCTCTTTAACATGTATTCGCTATTTTCGGTTAATTGTTAATTGAGAATATACGAAAAATCCATAAAGTTTTTCAACCATATCAAAAAACTTTGTTGCAGCAGTATTGCCAGAAACACTATTTTTACCGACTAAATTTAATGAATGCGCAGAGCAAGGGACAAAAATTGCTGTTTCATTTGTTTGACGAATCAATCGTAGGCCACCATAAATACCTGCCATATTGTAAGCGTTGTCATATGACTGGCCTCTACAATTATCAATGTTTATTTCGTTTTCATTGTGGAATTTCATAATGATGTCAAAAAGATAATTCGATGTATGACCTTCGATTTCAATAAATGAAATAAATCGTTCACAAATGGTATTACTTTTAACATATCGAACACAAAAAGACAACTGGTCTGTATGACTCACATCCTGAGTGGAATCGCCACTAAACGAATAATATCGAGATTCTATAATTTCCGAAACAATGTGATTTTTAACATGTTTTGCCATTACAGAGATGAATTCTTCACAAATTGTGCTTGAAAGATACGATGCTTTTCCTAAAAATATTCCGAATAATAAAAAAAATCATTTGTCAATGTTACATGAAAAGAGTGTACCTTGATTGCCAAAACGAGAAATATGTTAAAATTTAGCCAATAATTCAAGAGATCCAAGAAAGTTTCCATGGTGTTTTGATCCTAAAATTTCGTCGTGACCACGAAAAACAAGTCCTCGTGATGCAAGAAATTTCACAACCTTTACAACACGCAATAAATTTTTTTTTCCAATAGCTCATTTCAATTTTAGTTGTATTATTAAAAGATTTTTCGAAAGTAAGTTCATTTTTAGGTAGATTTCATATAAAAATCTACCTATTGCAATGGGCTTCATCTCGGAATTTCGGAAAAATTTTTGTGCCAAACGACTATATATGATAAGCGGAGACAAAAAAACAAAAAAAAAAAAAATTTATATATATATATATGGGGTATTCCACGTCAAATCGACCACTTTTGACCCGACCCCTCTCGATTTGGTTGAAACTTTTTTATCTTTTTGTACCCCAGTAATTATATGTTTTACAGTTTTTTTTTAAATTTTTCACCAAACCCAAAAAAATGTTATGAATTTTTTAATAAAATAGCTATTTATCTTTCAAATGCCCATGGTTTTGTCAAAAATTCCTTAAAAGCGACGCGCTTTTTTTTGACATTGTTGTAATTAAATATAGTTTTTAGGAAAAAAAACAAAAAAATTTTCGATGTCTTTTTTCATGCAATTTTTTAGTTTTTTCAGAAAAAACATCAATTTTTCAAAAAGCGACACTTTTTATTTTTTTTATTTTTTTTTATTTTTTAACTTTGAATTATTCTTTAGTTAATGCCATTAGAACTAGAGTGGGCCGACTTGGCTTTCTATTTTATTTTTTAATTAAAAATATTGTTGTTTTTATTTATTTATATACAGAGTGATTTTTTTAACCTGAAACTTTCAAATATCTCGAAAAATAAGCACTCTACGGAAAAAATGTCCATGTGCAAAATTTAATCATTCTGCGGGGGAAACACATTAGTGCAAAAATATAGTCCCCCACCCCCCCTCTTTGTAGGTGGGCGGGGGTAACTTTGAATCTAAAATAGGAACCCTATTTCTTATTGCAGATACGGATTCTACAGCTAAAAATACGTACGATTTAACTAAAAAATTTGTTCGATTCATGATAGATGGCGCTATAATCGACGAAATTCAATTTTTTCGATTTCTTTTACTAAGAACATATGCCTACGATTTTGTAATACATTTGAAATAAAAAATATCACGTTTTCATTGTAAAAAGTTTATTAATGTAAATGGTTGGTGAATAAACAAATTTTAGCTTAAAATAAGTGTTCAAAATGATGGCCTTCGACTTCAATGCACTTATTAATCCGCTCTTCAAATGACTGTACACAACTGAGAAGCGTGTCTGCTTGAATTTCGGCACAAGCAGTTTTGATTCACCCAATCATATTCTCACGTGTTGTGGGTTCTTGTTTGTAAACTTTCTCTTTGAGATAGCCCTACAAGAAGAAATCTGGTGAAGTAAGATCTGGTGATCTGGCAGGCCAATTTACATCTATCATGAATCGAACAAAATTTTTAGTCAAATTGTACGTACTTTTAGCCGTAGAATCCGTATCGTAAATTTTTGTATTGAAGTATTCTTTCTAATGACAGGTAACGTTTTAGAATTTTTCTAAATGATGGGGTCAAAGTGAAGGGTTAATCTCGACATATTTCAACATCGTACGTGGAAGCTAGTTACTAACACGTAATAAAAGTTTTTAGAAATGATTGGTAGGAGTACGATATTTAAAAATTTATATAATTGATAAAAAAAATTAAAAATGGCGGCTTCAAAATGGCGCCAACTCATCAAATTTGAATTTTTACTACCGAAAACGTTTATTTTTTACCATTCTACGGCATGAAAACTAACATTTAGGTTTCTAAATAGTTGTAACAACAATTTTTCAAAGAATATCAATAATTATTCAAAATGGCTGGCGCAAAATATCATCATTTTTAACAATTTCGCGGGTATATGTCCAAAAATAAACTTTTTGTAAAAATTAAACGAATTTCGTAAAAAGAAAAACAAACCCGTATGTATTTTTATCTCTAAAGTCATAATTGAGTTATTTTTTACTCTTCCAAGGTTTCTTTTTGTTTTTTGTCTAAAGTTGATTTTTTTAAAAAGAACTGTATTGTGCTTCAGCTATTTTAAATTATAATTGAAATTAATTGATAAATTGATGTTACAACTACATATTTAAAAACCTAAAAGATAGTTTTCAAGCCGTAGAAGGGTAAAATATAAGCTTCTTTTGTTAGTAAAAATGCAAATTTGATGAGTTGGAGCCATTTTGAAGTCACCATTTATATTTTTTTTAATCAATTATATAAATGTTTAAATATCGTACTCCTACAATCATTTTAAAATTAACAATCTATTTCTAAAAATTTTTATAACGTGTTAGTAACTAGCTTCCACGTACGATGTTGAAATATGTCGAGATTAACCCTTCACTTTGACCCCATCATTTTGAAAAATTCTAAAACGTTACCTGTCATTAGAAAGAATACTTCAATACAAAAATTTTGAACCATCTCACGTTTTTTTAAACCACCCCCAATTTCGGTCGCAGCAGTGGCCCGTTTGAGGTGGATCGTCCCATATATATAAATAAATAAAAACAACAATTTTTTTAATTAAAAAATAAAATAGAAAGCGAAGTCGGCCCACTCTGATTCTAACGGCATTAACTAAAGAATAATTCAAAGTTAAAAAATAAAAAAAAATAAAAAAAATAAAAAGTGTCGCTTTTTGAAAAATTGATGTTTTTTCTGAAAAAACTAAAAAATTGCATGAAAAAAGACATCGAAAATTTTTTTTGTTTTTTTTCCTAAAAACTATATTTAATTACAACAATGTCAAAAAAAAGCGCGTCGCTTTTAAGGAATTTTTGACAAAACCATGGGCATTTGAAAGATAAATAGCTATTTTATTAAAAAATTCATAACATTTTTTGGGTTTGGTGAAAAATTTAAAAAAAAACTGTAAAACATATAATTACTGGGGTACAAAAAGATAAAAAAGTTTCAACCAAATCGAGAGGGGTCGGGTCAAAAGTGGTCGATTTGACGTGGAATACCCCATATATATATATATATATATTATATATATATATATATATATATATATATATATATATATATATATATATATATATATATATATATATATATATATATATATATATATATATATATATATATATATATATTTATATATATTTATATATATATATATAAACGATATGAGATATAACGAAAACTACCGGCACTCTCACTCACGGTCGCATTTGTTGAGGTAGATCATAAAAATTTTCTGTACTTGTACTTCTAAAAAAAAAAAAATTTATATATATGTATATATATATATATATATATATATATATATATATATATATATATATATATATATATATATATATATATACTTGTACTTCTAAAAAAAAAAAAATTTATATATATGTATATATATATATATATATATATATATATATATATATATATATATATATATATATATATATATATATATATATATATATATATATATATATATATATATATATATATATATATATATATATATATATATATATATATATATATATATATATATATATATATATATATATATATATATATATATATATATATATATATATATATATATATATATATATATATATATATATATATATATATATATATATATATATATATATATATATATATATATATATATATATATATATATATATATATATATGAGCAATTTCACGAAGATTCAACATCGTTTTGACTTGACCCCTTTTAATTTTGATTATTTTTTGTTAATAGATAGTCTTTGATAAATAAAAATACAAGTTCTCTTAGAATTTTTTTTTTCGACCAGGGGTCTTCACAGGGTGCCCCTCAATTTTTGTTATTTTGTTATGTGAGTGCATTTTGACGAGCGATTGTAAAAAAACTACTCAATCGATTTTCATAAATGATATGTCGTTGAATAGGTATTAGAACAAAGTTTTTAAAAATGTACACTGTTAATTTTTTGAAATAATTTTTAACGGTGTAACATAAGAAAAAAACGGTGTAATGGAAAAAAAGATGGCATAGCCTTTTTTTTTTTTTTTTTTTTTAAACTTAATTGAAGGTTATTTTATATCTAACAACTTGTGAAAGTTTAGGACTAGCGTCATTTTTTGTTTTAGAGATAAAATTCGTTGTGCATATGACTGTCGGGAATCAGTTTTTTTTGTTCTCAAGAAAAATTATAAAAATGGCGATTTTTAGATTCAGATTTTTTTTTTATGTTAAATACCAAATATTTTATTATTAAATGAACTTTTTAAAAAGCAATTTCAGTCAAGTTCAGCAAAATTTTGCGACATTTTGACTCGACCCTTTTTAATTTGGTCTATTTTGGTTTATTTTTAGTTTATAGATAGCCTTTGATAAATGAAAAATACGGCTTCAAGTAGAATTTTTTTTAAATATAGACCAAAATAGACCAAATTAAAAAGGGTCGAGTCAAAATGTCGCAAAATTTTGCTGAACTTGACTGAAATTGCTTTTTAAAAAGTTCATTTAATAATAAAATATTTGATATTTAACATTAAAAAAAAATCTGAATCTAAAAATCGCCATTTTTATAATTTTTCTTCAGAACAAAAAAACTGATTCCCGACAGTCATATGCACAACCAATTTTATCTCTAAAACAAAAAATGATGCTAGTCCTAAACTTTCACAAGTTGTTAGATATAAAATAAGCTTCAATTTAGTTAAAAAAAAAAAAAAAAAAAAGGCTATGCCATCTTTTTTTCAATTACACCATTTTTTTCTTATGTTCCACCGTTAAAAATTATTTCAAAAAATTAACAGTGTACATTTTTAAAAACTTTGTTCTAATACCTATTCAACGACATATCATTTATGAAAATCGATTGAGTAGTTTTTCTACAATCGCTCGTCAAAATGCACTCACATCACAAAATAACAAAAATTGAGGGGCACCCTGTGAAGACCCCTGGTCGAAAAAAAAAATTGTAAGAGAACTTTTATTTTTTATTTATCAAAGACTATCTATAAACAAAAAATAATCAAAATTAAAAGGGGTCAAGTCAAAACGATGTTGAATCTTCGTGAAATTGCTCATATATATATATAAACGATATGAGATATAACGAAAACGACCGGCACTCGCACTCACGGTCGCATTTGTTGAGGTAGATCAAAAAAATTTTCTGTACTTGTGTGTTTTAATAATATCTTGGACAAGTTCGTGAATCAGCAAAATCCGACACGTGGTTAAGAAACTAAAGGCTTTTTTCTGAAAAAAATTGATTTTTTAAAACCGTTATAACGGCCGTTTGGATACTAATATTTCAAAAAATTTAACAAATTTAGAATCTTTGGAATCTTTTTTATCAATTTGTTTTAAAACTAGACCTCTGCAGTTAGAGGTTCCTGAGTGAGCGGCTCCAACAAAAAAGTTTGCAAAAAAAAATTTTTTTTTGAAACACCCGGCACTCTCACGGTCGCATTTATAAGGCCAGATCAAAAAACCTTTTTTAAAAATGTGCGTTTTGTTAATATCTTGGACAAGTTCGTAAATCAGCCTAATTCAACACATGGTTAAGAAACTAGAGGGTTTATACTAGAAAAAAACTCTGTTTTTTAGATCCGTTATAACGGCCGTTTAGTTTCTTCTAAACTTCATAAATTTAGAATCTTTGAAACCTTTTTAATCAGTTTCTTTAGAAAAAAAGACCTCTGCAGTTGGAGGTTTCTGAGTGAACGGCTTCAACACAAAAGCTTGTAAAACACAAAATGCGTTTGAATCAACCGGCGCTCTCACGGTTGCATTTGTGGAGCCAGATCAAAAAACCTTTCTTAAAAATGTGTGTTTTATTAATATCTTGGACAAGTTCGTAAATCAGAAAAATCTGACACATGGTTAAGGAACTATAGGCTTTATACTAGAAAAAAAGTGGTTTTTTTAATCCGTTATAACGGCCGTTTGGATACTAATATTTTTAAAATCTTCATAAATTTAGAATTTGTGGAAACATTTTAATTCGTTTCTTATAAATATAAACCTCTGCAGTTAGAGGTTTTTGACTTGTTGGCTTCAACAAAAAAGTTTGCAACAGTCCCCAACTACAATTTCCAAAAACCTTATAACAGTCAATGTCAACCTTAGTCAGAAACAGTCAAAAAATAAAAGATTTGAATAGAAGAAATTAATTTTTTTTTCTTAGAAATAAACTATTTTGATATTTTGCAGTAATTGCACGACATATGATATAGAGTAGGTTTGTGTCATAAATTATCACACACATGTTCTGTGGTAGATTTGATATTTGTTTGTTGCAAAATTGGATAGATATAATTTTGCTTGTATAGGTAGCTAATTTTCTTTTTAAAATTTGTTCGATATCTGTTTGAAATTAGTTTGTTTTGTTTAAACTAATCTGATACATCAGATTCTACTGGCACACAAAACTGTCTGATCTCGAAATCTACCTATTTCTAGCGGATATACGTGGCGCCTGGACTTTTTTGATACGCATTTTATATGTAAAATCATTTTTCATGTGATACTTAGACTCTTCTTGCTTCGAAATGCCTTGTGATGAATTATTCCAATTATTGAAACCTTTTAATGAAAATGCTTGCGATTTTCCATTCAAATCACCAAATAAACGGCATACAAAACAAAAAACTGCTTCGGCTGACGGTGAATAGATTAGCCAAACTCGTTTAATTTTTGTTGCATTTGGGAGTTTTCTATAAAAATGAAACTCAGTGAATTTTGGACCATATTTTTCAGCATTTTTCATTTCATTGCATTTTTCATTTCTATGTTTTGACACGCACAGGCACCTAAGAAACGATCATTTGAAAATAATACGAAATGACGTTAACTGTTTCGACGAAATGTTTAATACAATTACCCTTCTTAATCCAAATATTTTGTAAAATTGTTTGATTGAATTCTACTGGCCAGGTTTGGATCATTTGAATAAAAATTGGAGTCGTCTTCTTGAGTATCCAAAAACTCACAACATTCTTCAATATTACTTTCTGATGCACTTCCAATTTCAGAAACATAGGTTTCTGTTGATGTTGATGGCGCCACTAGAGTTTCTAATGCAACTTCAGAAAAATCCGTTTCATTGGAATGTTTATCTTTTTCAATTGTCAAACCGGTGATTGTCGAAATGTATGAGTTGCTATTGTTCTCGTTTCCTGCATTCTCTGCTTGAAAAATACTGGTTAATAAAGGTATCTTTGATAAGAGCTTTTGTTTGTTTCTCTCTTTTTCTGCTTTCAATTTTCGCTTTTCAGCACCACTTTTATATGTTCTATTAATATATTTTAAATAAATAGTACATTATTTAATTAGGAGCTAAAGTGATACTTTTTGTGTTGAGTCTATAGTTGGACGGCCGACCGCAGGGAGGCCAACAATTATAGACGAAACACAAAAAGTCACTTTAGCTCCGAATTAAATACACTATTTTTTCGGCAAACGTTTAAATTTTTTATAAATATGAAATTAAAACATAAAACTTTTTATAAATATGAATTTGTATCGTCATAATTACTTCCAAAAAAGAGAAAAAAACGTTTAAATTTGTATGAATAAAATTTTTTATTAAAGCAGCCTTTTCAAAATTTCATAATATGAGAATCAACTTATTTTTTGTTGTCATGGCTATAATATAATATAATATTAATATCAATATCAATAATATAATAGCCGTAAGTCTATCCTTCTATACGAGCGTAACGGATATCTTATGTATCCTTTAGTCTATTGATCAAATATAGTTCTAATTGGTATATTGGTAGCGCGCTCGACTGATGATCTATAGATTGTAAGTTCGAAACCTGAATATTGCGAATTTTTTTTTATTTTTTTTTAAATAGCATTTAAATTATTGTTTTTTTACACACTCTTATTTTATTCATATTCATACATACATTTCGTTTTACGATAATGCAGTTTTTAAATTTTTATTTTAAATAACATTAAAATTGTTTTTTTTTTTATTCATAAATTCAATATTTTCTTTAAATAACTTTGTAATTATTGTGCTTTTTTATTTTATTATTCATGAATGAATTCATATAAATAAATAATTCATATATGTATAAATAAAACTTATATAAAATTTTATTTTTGGATACTTAGAATTATCGATAAAGTAGTTCATTAAAGTTAGTTAAAAAATTAAGTTGTCTTTTGCCATAATTTGTTCAAATTAAAATCATTAAAATCATTTCGATATTTACATTTCGAAGGCAGTGCTAAAAATCATATAATAGTGGTTTCCGATAATTATTTGCCATTTCATTCCTGTGAACTAAATTAAGGAAAAACAAAAACTACTATTTGAGTATGTATTTCTCTTGCAATATAACAGCTTTATCATAAAAGATCGTGTGACGTCATTTTGTTTAGTTATGAATGCAATCATGTTATAGAATGCATTTAGGGGATTTCATTTTTTTATTTTAATTAAGTTACATAATACATATATTTATAATTTTTGTTGATGTTTTATTAATAAAACCTTTTTTATTTTGAATTAGTCACAAGATATGTAATATTTATTATGAAAAATAGATCGAATTTTTTAAAGGAATAATTTTTACATTAAATAGTAAAGTTGGTAGATGGTTTTTATAATAAGTTTATTAAAAAAGAAAAGAGGAAACAAATTGATGAAAGTACATGATTAAAGGTCTATTTCCTCACTTTTTGACACAACATTTCGTAAAATACTAGCGCTATTATGGCAGGACCAGAACCAGAAAATTGTTCTTTAGTACAGCGAACATAACAGCATAGAAAAATATAGATTTTTAACAATTTTTAAAAACAATGTAGGTTGAAAACATTTGATATTTTTATACAAAAAACGGAGCCCGTGGGATACCCCCTAGTACAATATGTTTGAAAAAATAACAAACTAACAAATAACAAATGCTACTTTACAGCCTCCGTAATATAAAAGAAAAATTGCGTTACTTTTGCTGCCGCTAGACGTTACTTTTGCTGTCAGGCTAAAAAGTAAGACTTTAGCTAACTCCCTAGCGGCAGTAAAGTTAAACTTTACAGCCGTTTGCCGAAAAACTATTATTTTTATCTTAAAAGCTTAACCGATTAAACCAACGCTTGTTATTCATAACCATTAAGATTTTATATGTAAAAAAAAGTAGTTCGAATTTAAGTTTTATTTATCCGTTATTATTTCTTAGATTTTTCGTTTACGGCTTAGAGTATATATAAATATAGAGAGAACATAACTTTAAAATTGTATGAAGAGAGACATAAGAAATCGTGTTCACAAAAATGTCATATTCAATTTCTCATTTCGCCATTTGCATTTCTGTTTATTTACAACAACCAACTATTGTATTAAATTATAAATTAAAAACAATTAAATAATTTAAAACGAAACAAAAAGTACAATCTATTGTTTTTAGTTGTGCTAATTTTTATAAAATGAATGAAAATAATTACGAGAGTATTTTACATTTATTGTGTTATTTCCAGTGATTTTATAATAGTGAATATTTTATTATTTTATAATGCCAATGTTCAAATATTTAAGTTATGTATACATCCTGAAAGTATATTATGAAAACTAGGTCGCCAGCTTTTCATTATTGCGTAGTTTATTTTTAATAGATAAAAGATTAAAATTTATATGTTTGGTTAGAATCAAATCCTAATCTGTCATTTTTCTTATTTCTTTTTATATAGTAGCAGTGAGGGAGAAACTATTATTTTTTTGTGTTAGGTTTTTTTCTTATAGATTTAAAAGAAATTTGCAATAATTGTACAATTTTGAATCAAATGAAAAATTTTCGCACGTCTTTGGGAAGACAAACCGGTTTCTCTCTCAGAGAAATAAAGGAAAACAAACAAACAAAAAAACGATTTGACAGAAGATCAGTCACCATTAATATTAGTTATGGTGGTCGGTTGGTTTACGGTTACATTATTTGTATTTTTCTAATTAATTTTGTTTCCTTTTCTTTTGCAACGAAATATAAAAATAGTACATTTTGCTACAAGATATGAAAACACTACTTTTTTGTGAGTGAAAATTTGTTCATCAGACTCGTAAGCGTACAGTGAGACAATTTCACCAACTTAAAATGTTTTAATTTCACGTAGGAAATGCAACTTTTTTACGATAGTAAATATATAAACGATAAATATCGTTAAATTATTAAATTTGAAACCGACTGAACGTTAAAATTCATATTATGTCAAAATTCATATTCTATTTGTCATGGCTGCTTTATTTTAAAACTTTGTGAAATCACATGAAAATAATATGCATTAAGGTCATTCTCCATTAGTCTTTTTTTCTCGTCTTTTTATTTTGTGAAATAGAAGATATGAGAATCATTTAAGTGCGAAAGGAAAAAAGATGAAGACTTTTTATTTATTCCATGTCTTTTTTTTACTTTCCATGACTTTTTTTTTTAAAAAAAAGTTATATACTATAAAAAAGTGTTCTTCTATAAAAAAAAAGACTATAGAGCAAGACTTTTTTATGGAAAAAGACGACTTTTACACTGAAAAAATATATTTAAAACTATCTAGCAGTCTATGTTGGATACGACATTGTTAAAAATATATATTAAAATTAGATGTTTGCTAAAAATAGTGGTGAAATGTCACAATTCCAATCCTATAAAATATTTTTTCCATGAAAAATTGTGATATTCGTCTTATACTAAGTTTACACCAGGATCTAATAGGTACATACTATACTTATTAGCTCGACTATGGTCGATGTAAACAGTTATCAAAAAAGTACGTACCAAATATTTGGTAGGATGATTTGCTACGTATCAAATTAGGTACGTAGCAAATAGGTATTATTTTTACGGTGTGAACACAAAAATTAGGTATGACATTTAAAATTAAAATAAATCAACTTATTTTATAAATATATATTTATATTTGATGTGATTTTTTTGCTGAAATTAAAAGTAAAATAAATTTTAGCATTAATATAATAAATGTTTTCAGTTTTTTAAAAAAAATATATATGGAAATTATTTTTTCCTAACCAAAAAATTAACAATGAAAGGACGCGCTAAAAATTAATATGTCATACCTAATTAATAAGAGTTTACATCACCGTATCAAATTTAAAAAGTATGATGGTGAAAATGACTAGCAAATTTGATATGTAGCAAATTAGATACTGGTGTAAACTTAGTATTACTCTCTCTTTAGAAAATGTATCATGGTTTCTCGTTCTATTTTGGCTAGAAAAAAAGATGAAAAAGACTAATGGAGAGTCAGCATTATGCAACTACAATTGTTATTTAGCGGAAATGATTTTACACTAGTGGAATCCTTTTCACAGAAGATTAAGAGTGCATGAAAATAGAATTTTTATCTGCTATAGTAGAAAAAATAATTGTTTTGTTTTCTGTGTTAATTTTTATTTAATTTTTTCTTGTTTTGTTTAAAACAAAGGAAAGATATAAAAAAAAATTTCTTTTCTTTATTCGAAACGATTGAAAAAATAGATATTCATTTGTTTATTCGAAAAGGAAGATTGACCTTAGACATTTTGAATATTCTTTTGGATATAAAAATTAGCTATTTTATTATGTTTGTTGCTTCTATTATAAAAGTACATGGATGTGTTTATAGATTTTATTATATGAACCGTTTTTTTGAAAGTGGTATAAGTCCCGTATAAAACTCTAACTTTAGCTGTATAATAGTAATTTATTGTTGAGATGCTGATCACTATACAAAACTAATCGATCAAATTAAGCATGAAGTGAAACTCGACCATAACATTGAGTTGATTGAGAATAAAACAGGCATTTGTACTTGTTGACAGCCTATGTTATGAAACATATACAGCTAAAAAAAAAATCATTCAAAATCCCGCCTTTATTGAAATGCAACTTATCGTCCAAATTTCAAAGAAATCGATCTAGTACTTAAGGAGATTTACATTTACATTTTTATTTATATAAATAGAAGATAGATAGAAGATAGAAGATTTATTGAAATTCTATTAAAAGTTTATTGCAACACTAAT
>OY856187.1:266749836-266827113 GCA_963693315.1 Diogma glabrata | reverse complement strand
CATACAAATTTGAAAAAAAAAAGTATTTTATTTCCTTCATTTTATCATTAAATATTACTTTGATATTTTTTGTATTAAATTTCTAGATATTACGATGTGTGAATTCATAGGATGAGAGAAAATTTCGTCAACATCTAAGTCAACATTCTAATCAACATCCTAAGTCACGAGTGTAAAGTCATTATTGAGTAAAGTCATCGCCGTTTTGGCTAAGTTGTGTAAGACACATGGGATTTGAACAATGTGTCTCTGATGAATGTAGTTCGAATCCTAACACGAAACACAACAAAATTTTTTCTAAAGGAATTTTAGAGTAAATGAAAAGTTATTTCGAATTGCAAAATTCAAGTGATTTCCAATATGTACTTAAGCTTAATTGTTTCACAAAAACCAATCCGAAATTAAATATTACTATATTTTGAAATAGCACAAATCTTTTTGAAATTCTTTGGTGTAAAAGATGATGAACAATGTCATTGTCATTCAATGTCATGTCACAATTTTGAATGGAAAATTCAAAGGGGAAGATGTACTGTTGCTACGCATTTCAATGATCCCAAAAGATATGGCACTTCCCGCATGGAGGGACCAGTTTTTATTGTTTTGAAATTTTTTTTTTATTTTTGATCTACGGGTGTGACAACTCTGCGTACTCCAGTCCCTGCTATTGACATACGAGTTAACGTGAGATATCACATACCACTGGCAATAGCAGTGAGATATCACTAGCCAAGGTGACATCTTAGGGGTGGTGGCGGATGAACTGTATTCAGTCAACGGTAGCACCCTCAATCTTAGCTGTGAAATAGTCCTTGATGATGAGACGCTATTGCTTTCTTGAAGAAACGAGCCTTCATATAACTATGTGTGGGCTTCAATCATTAAGAAAGACTGTGCGTCACAGGATCAAGGAATATGCAACTGGCTGGATTATTGGCAACTACATTTTTGTTTTGTTTCAGCGAATTTTTGTAAAAAATTGCTTTTTACCTTTTAATTTACTTTTATTTTCTCTATTCTATCATAAAATATTGGCCTATGTCATATTTTGTCAGTGATAGGATTTTTTGTTTAGTTATCCATTCTTTAACAAAAAATATAAAAAAAAACAAAAAAAAGAAAGATTTACGTCGATCAACACCTTTGAACGTATGTTGTTGTGGGACCTTGGTCTTAAAAGGTTTTTATGTGTTATTGTGACACATATTGTAATTCCTACTACACAACACATTTTATTAAAAAAAAAAAAAAAAAAACTTGAATTCAAACGTTTAGTTTCCAGTGCGACTCGCTTTTGCAATGACCATCAACAAAGCACAAGGAAAATTTCTGCAAGGATGCAGACCAGGTAGATATGGAGAATCCGTACTTTTCACATCTGGACAATTGTATGTGGTCAGCTAACGTCGGAATACCTTCTGATTTATTCGTGTACGCATCTAGACCGCAAAACACAAAATATAATGTGTGCCCACAAGCACGAACAAAGAAATAGAATTAAAACGACATTTTGAAATTTTTTCCTTATTAAATTGAATGTTTGGTACGTTTAGTTTGACTGAAACAACTGAAAAAACAACAACAATTGTATTAAATTTTTCGTTGTTTCAAATGATTCAGTCAAACCGAACACGGCTGTTATCAGAACGAGTTTTCTTGAATTTCCTTTCTTATGAGATACCGACAGTATGCGACAGGTATAACGTTAAATAAACAAAAGTTTTACACTATTTGGTGTAAAATAAATAAAGTTTTGAGAGATTTTTAGAGTGATTAAGCTTAAAGTAATTATTTTAATTCACATGAATTTTGCAATTTTAAAGCATTTTTTATTTTCGCTCAGAAAAACTTCTTTAAAACAGTTTTTGTGTGTTTCGTGTCAGGAACAAATGAAATATACAATTGTATAATCACAGATGAAGAATTCAATTTAAATAAATATGAGATAATGAAGTTTCAATTTAGAAATTATCTGAACATGAAAATTAAAATATGTTTTATTGTTGTTTCATCCACTGTGGCTGAGTCTGTATGATGGCTTTGAACTATGATGTCTCTGAAGAGTGTGAGTTCAATCCCAACAATAATTAGTTATTATCGGGAATAATACTTTCAATAATTACTTTGAGCAATAATTGCTCACAAAATCGCCCAAAAATTAATATTCCATTAATGTTGTCTATATATGGAACATATATGCCAATATATTGACTGTGTGTAAGATATTAGTTTCGCATTGATTTGCAACAATCAGTAATGACTTTAAAATGACTTAGGATGTTGACTAAATAGAAATATGTCTCTTCCTATAAATTCACATCCTATGAATTCTAATACAAAAACATCCAAATAATTTTGATTTTTTTGGCATCACTTCTTCTATTCCTTTTTTGCATCACTTCTTCTATACCTTCATTGAACATATTGTCGCTATTCTTACTGCCCTTGCTGACCATAAAATGACATAACGATTAAAATTTTTTGCAACGTTTTTAGTAGCCTACCACAGGTAAATAAAGCGTATATTAAGCCGCATGAGCACTGTGAAAATTTATGAATCCATTTTTGTTCCGTATGTTTCTATATAGAGACACACATGAAAACTTATTTGATCGCGTATTTTTTTATATATCCTTTGTTGTATATATAAAACTTTTTTTTTTTTATATTTTACTGATCAACTAGAGTGCTGATCCTTTTACATTCATATTTAAAAAAAAAATAGATCATTTCTCATTACAACTCTTTGAAATTATTGCTACTACGTCAACAAAATGTATACACACAAACTTTATTTATAGGCGTAGCAAAGCACGCCGGGTCCCGCTAGTATATATATATATATATATATATATATATATATATATATATATATATATATATATATATATATATATATATATATATATATATATATGATAATAGTGAGAAAATGACTGAGTTTGCCTTATCGAATAATTTGAGAATTACTAGTCCTTTTTTTCCGCACCGATCGATTCATAAGCAGACTTGGGTCTCACCGAATGGAAACACTCGAAATAAAATTGATCACGTGCTAGTAACCACGTTTCTGTACGAGTGTTCTGGATGTGCGATCATTTAGAGGTGCATACATTGGAAGTGATCATTTTCTTGTATGTGTTATAAAGTTCCACTTCCCAAATCCAGGCATTCCAAAATTCAATCAACGGAAACGTTTTAACATCTCATTACTAAAGAATGCTAAAACAGAAAAGAGATATCAAAACCATATTGCCGAAACATTGGAGAAATCAGAAACCGTTAATAGAGACGTCGTTAAGTCATGGTATTTGCTCAAAGATGCTGTCTTAAGCACTGCTGAGGGAATACTTTGCCGACTACAAAACTACTTCCAGAAGCCATGGATGGATCAAGCATGTCTTGACGCTATTCAATACAAAAGAGATTGCTATCGGAAATGTCTACAAGGACGCGACATCAAGTTTACGAAAGAAAACTATAAACTGGTAAGACAATCCGTTACAAAGCTATGTAGACGAACGAAGAGAGAATGGTGGAAGAGACAGTGTGAGGAGATTAAAAGCTTCAATAAGGAACATCAATCGCGTTACTTCTGTCAGCAGGTTGAAACCTTAAAGAAGGGACCTCAAACTAGATCGACATCGAACATCAATCGCGTTACTTCTGTCAGCAGGTTGAAACTTTAAAGAAGGGACCTCAAACTAGATCGACAGCTATTCGAAACGAAGATGGGGAGCTACAATTACACTCTAAAAACTTAAATTTTAAGATTGTGATATCACTGCTATAAAAGTAGATAATTTATCAAATTTTTAATGAATTTATCCATTTCAAATGTAAAAAAACGAATGGCAAATGTTTTGGGTAGAAATTTCAGTTATTTTACACACAAAGTGCGTTTTTACACGGAATTCGCTATTTCACACTATTTCTGTGTGATCTTACATTTATTTTGTGTATTTTCAATTTTAAAACACCTTATGTGTGTGAATTTGCGCATAAAATTGAAAAAGTACATACTGTCAATTCTCAACTTGTTTTCTATGGATTTCGCATAAGTATCGAAATCGATATGAAGACGCGTACGTTACCGAAATCAAAAATATTAAAAGGTAAAGTTTTTCTTAATTCAAAAAATTAGGAAGAAATTGATAAATTTTTTTTTGTTTTCTAGTTTGGCGATTCATTTCATAAATTACATCTAAAAAACCCAACAAATAATATTCCATGGATCGCAATTATAAGTAAGGAAATATTATAATGTTTTACTTTTAGCAGATTTATAATTTATGTATAAACAAGTTATAGTTATAGTTCAAAAACTCATCTCTAAAACTTTATTTTACAGAAAATTCTTGGATTTGGCAATTTCAACGATTTGGCAGTTTGCAGTGATGTAAAAGTGTTACAGTGATGTTTTACATAGTGAATAAAATATTAAATTTAATTTAATGAATTATATGTAATAAATTTATGTTATTATATATTTAATAAATAAAATAATTATGACTTAAACAAAAATATTTTGTAGAACTTCACAATTTCCATGTATAATGACATATAATTCTTTTTTTCCACTTATTACAATTTGTAATATTACACTCTTTGTGTAAAAACTCACAAAAAATTAATTATTATTACATTTTAAAAATTCGTATTGTTACACAAATTCTGTGAACTCTCACAAATAATATGTTTTTTCACAAATCAAAATACGCAGCTTTACACAAAATGTTTGAACGTATTTTACACATTATTTGATGTAAAGTTTGTAATTTACACAGCAAAGTATTTTACTATTATTATAGTAGGCAACCCATTTCCTACTGTTATAGTAGTGATTTTTTCTTAGAGTGTAGACAGATAGAAAATATTTTAGATTAGCCGCTTATTTTGAGAATCTTCTCAACTTAAGTGACCGGCAACAAGTCGGGCCGCGATCAAAGCTTGTTCGTGGGTCAAAGGTACATGCAAACGAGCCGACCAAAGAGGAATTCGATGCGGCGTTCTCAAAATTAAAACGCAATAAAGCACCTGGTATCGACGATATAACATTCTAAATGATTGTACATGGTGTTGAAACTCTATCCTTAAGTTTGTTTGAACTTGTTCAAATGATCTGGCGGACTAAAACCACGCCATAGGACTAGAACTTAGCTATGCTGATACCAATCCATAAAAAAAGTAATCGCTTACAATGTGCAAACTATACAGGGGAATCGCTCTCCTCTGCACAGCATATAAGAGCTTTTCATACATTTTGCTAGCCAAAATCAATCCTTTTGCTGAACAACTGTTTGGATAATATCAGTGTGAGTTCCGGAAAGGCAGAGGTACCACCGATGCACTTTTATCGATAAGGTTGATTTTGGAAAAGTGTCGAGAGTTCAACATACCTGTGTACCAACTCTTCATTAACTTCAGTCAGGCCTACGACTCTCTCGAACGAGAGACTCTATGGTCTGCTCTGGTGTCCATGGGATTCCTGGTAAGCTGGTATCACTATGCAAAATGGCAGTACAGAACTCTCAATGCTGTGTACGAGTAGAGAACGAAATATCAAAGTTTTTTAAAGTTGACTCCGGGTTAAGACAAGGCGATGCTGTCTTTCCTTTACTCTTTAATCTAGCCATGGAATATGTGTGCCGTCAAATGAATCTACCGACTAACAGCAATATCTTGTCAATAAACTCAGTACAGATGATCGCGTACGCTGATGATGTTGTCATCCTCGGCCGAAGTAAAGCTAAACTTTGAAGTCGCTCTAGAGTGGTACTAGAAAGATTGGTCACAAAATTAGCTACGATAAAACCAAACATATGAGTGTTTCAAGAGAGGTTGAGAAGGAAGATTTGATGTGCGGCGATGAACGAAGTGAGGAAGTGGAATCCTTTAAATATTTGAGATCAATGCTTGACTCAAACAACAGCATACTTACAGATATAAAAGCTCGAATCGCTGCAGGTAATCGAACTTTCTACTCAATTAAGTCCCTCTTTGGACCACCGTATGTATCAACTAACACCAAACTCAAGTAATATAAGACGTTGATTAGACCGGTGGTAATGTATGGGTCACAAACATGAGTCACAAACATGGACCCTTACACAAAATGACGAATCACATTTATCTGTATTTGAGCGTAAGATCCTAGATTTTTGGTCCACTTAGGACAGATGATGGAGAGTACAGAACCCGATATAACTTTGAGATCAGAGACCTTCTTGAGGGTCCAGATATAATAGATTGTATCCGTTCCAATAGGATTGCTTGGTTTGGGCATGTTTTACGAGCCGATTCACAGTCTGGAATGATTAAAAAAATGTTTGTTAGTACCCCAGGGAATGGGTGACTGCGAGGTAAACCACAACTGCAATGGGAGACGGACATAATAAACGACCTTAAAAAAATCGGCTGCCATGGCAATTATGTCGCTGTTGCGAATGGCCGTAGTAAATATTCCAATAGGAAAATATTTTTTAGAAAATTATTTTATCCAAGTAGTTTTTCGAAATAACAGTAATAATAATTATTTTAGGCATTGTTATTTCAATTTTAGACCTTGTTATTGAAATAGAAAAAATGGCCTGCTTTACGTACAATTTTTAAACTGTAAAAGTGCATTTTACGGTTAATAGCTATTTATGTATTAAGGACATAAAGTATGTCTTTTCCTTGAGAGTGAAATTGTTACTCGAGGCGTTAACCGAGAGAAACAATCACTCGAAAGCAAAAATAGTATATTAAGAAACTAGTTTCATAATCGACGATTTTATCGCACGCAATCTGTTTAGAAAACGACCCGCGCAGCGGGGAGTTTTCTAAAGGATAAGTACGATAAAACGTCTTATGAAACGAGTTTTTTATACTATTTTTTCTATTTTGCATTTTTTGTCTTGAAATTTTAAAAACTGTGTATTTTATTAAAAAATAGTCGATTTGAAATTTTGTTATTATTACTAGTTATTTTAATTAATTAAAATATTTCACACTAATTTAGATATTCTTATTAATTTTATTTACATAATTATTCGTTTTAATGTTCACTGACGTTTGAATGACCAATGTGACCAACCTTGAAAGACAAAACTTTGCGTATTGTAATGAAGGCCATTTCGATACGCATTTGGGTATCGAAATGACTTTATTTTAGACGCAAAATAGAAAAAGATACTTTATGTCTGAATTTCGTACAAGATTTTTTGTACGAGTAAGATTCTGTATTATTTGCATAAATAAAAAAACATATATTTACACAAAATAGTAATCTTTATATATACATACATATATATAAATATATATATATATATATATATATATATATATATATATATATATATATATATATATATATATATATACATATATATATATATATATATATATATATATATATCTATATATATATATATATATATATATATATATATATATATATATATATATATATATATATATATATATATATATATATATATATATATATATATATATATATATATATATATATATATATATATATATATATATATATATATATATAATATATATATATATATATATATATATATATATATATATATATATATATATATATATATATAATATATATATATATATATATGCCGCAGGAGGGATCGATTTTGATCGATTATGATCAATGTTGATCTACGGGTCTGACTACCCTGCGTACTCCAGTCCCTGCCATTGACATATGAGTTAGCGTGAGATATCACATACCACTGGCAATGGCAGGAGATGTCATTAGCCAAGATGATATCTTAGGGTGCTGGCGGACGAACTTTAATTAGTCAACGGCAGCACTTCCAGTCTTAGCTGGGCAGCGTTCCGTAGCGGTACCGCTCATTAGCTATTCCGAGGAATCGAACCAACACGTAGTTATGTGTGGGCTTTGTGCCTCGATTAAGGTGGTGGGCGGTGCGTCTGGGGTGCGCTGCATCAGCTGGATTATTGGCATTTAGTTTTGTTTTGTTTTCTGCAAATTTCTCACAATTTGTTTTTCACTTATTATTTTGTTATTATTTCTTCATCTTATCATGAAATATTGGCATATGTCATATTTTGTAGTATGATAGGATTTTTTACTTAGTTATGCATTTTAAAATAAAACACAAAAAAATAAAATAAACATTTTGATATATATATATATATATATATATATATATATATATATATATATATATATATATATATATATATATATATATATATATATATATATATATATATATATATGGCAGTACAACCGAAAAAAAATAAGTCTGCAAGTGGTAAAGCAAATTTGCGCAATCCACCCGCCCATAAAGCGGCATGTCCACGGAATTTGCAGGGACAAAACATATATGAATCAATAAAAAATTTTAAAATATATGTTCAAAACATCTGCGGATTGAACGCTAACCATGACCACGTGCAACATCATCTTGAGCACGACAAACCGAACATTCTACTAGGTCATTCAATAAGTCCGTAGGATGACACATAGATGGCGTTACTAGAATTTTTTCCATATGATTTTTATTTAGTACTAACCTTCAAACGATACGTGTATAAATTTGACAGCAATCTGACTATTTATTCGTGAGTTATAGCATTTTGTGTGAAGCAACTTTTGTTTTTGAAAAAAAAATGGAAAAAAGTGAATTTCGAATTTTAATAAAGCATTGCTTTTTGATGAAAAAAAATACAGTGGAAACCAAACAATGGCTTGATAAACATTATCCAAACTCTGCTCCATCGAGACAAATGGTAGAGAAGTGGATGGCTGAATTTAAATGTGGTCGTACCAGCATAAAAGATGCAGAGCGCAGTGGACGCCAAAATGAGGCTGTTATTCCAGAAAACATAAAAAAAATCCACAAATTGGTTATGAACGATCGCAAATTGAAGGTGCACGAAATAGCTGACACTGTAAAGGTAGTAGATGGTAGTGTTTTTACCATTTTACATGAACATTTGGGTATGCGAAAGCTCTGTGCAAATTGGGTGCCGCGTGAGCTCACAGTCGACCAAAAACAACAACGAATCGATGCTTCGGAGGAGTCTTTGGCACTGTTAAACCGCAATAAAAGGGAATTCTATCGTAGATATGTGACAATGGATGAGACATGGCTTCACAATTACACACCAGAATCCAAAAGACAGTCAGCTGAGTGGACAGCAGTCGACGAACCGAATCCAAAGCGAGCAAAGACGCAACAGTCGGCCGGTAAGGTGATGGCGTCTGTATTTTGGGATACGAACGGAATAATATTCATCGACTATCTCCAAAAAGGAACCACCATCAACAGCGAGTATTATTGTGAACTTTTGGATCGATTGAAGGCTGAAATCGCAAAGAAACGGCCACATTTGCAAAAGAAAAAAGTGTTGTTTCACCAAGATAATGCACCGTGTCACAGATCGATGAAAACGATGGCAAAATTGAATGAATTGGGCTTTGAATTGCTTACCCACCCACCATATTCTCCAGATTTAGCTCCCAGCGACTTTTTCCTGTTTTCAGATCTCAAGAGAATGCTTGCTGGAAAGAAATTTAAGTCCAATGATGAAGTAATCGCTGAAACTGAGGCCTATTTTGACGAGAAAGAGAAATCGTACTATAAAAGTGGTATAGAAAAGTTGGAAAATCGCTATACTCGTTGTATCGCCCTCAAAGGCAACTATGTTGAATAAAAAAATCGAGTTTTGTCAAAATGTTGTTTTTTTCTTACTTATCCTACGGACTTATTGAACGACCTGTTATTCCTTACAGAAACACAAGTTTCTGAAAATTTTCTCTTTATAGAATCGCTTAATTCCAAATATAGGCTCGAATCAGCTTTCAAACTCCATCAGGGCGTATGCGCATTCATTCATGAGAGTGTTGCGTACACGCGCTTTCCAAATTTTGAACTACACGGTGACGGCTTCAATACAATGGTTTTAAAGATTTGTCTTCCAGAAATGACTTTTTTTACAATAGCTTTATACCGGTCCCCCAACAAACGAATCCCAAATTTTTTTAATATACTGACAAAAATTATGGACGAGATTAGAGCAAAGTCCCCTAATTGTGAAGCTATCGTTACCGGTGACTTCAACGTCCACAACAAATCATGGTTGGAATTCTCCAAATCGACCGACGATGTTGACAATAGTGGAAAACTGGCAGAAATTTTTGCCGCGTCTCAGGGCCTATTCCAAATTATTAAAACCCCGACTTTCACTCCCCGTAGTGGCGGTGATAATAGTTTTCTACTAGATCTCTATCTTACCACAATGCCAGATATTACGAGTGTCGATGTTGCGAAAGGTAGTATTGGAAATTCTGATCATTATTTAATCTCATCAGTTATCAAAACTGATTTACTTAAAACTACAGCTCCCAAACCCCGTAAAATATTTCACTACTCAAAAATGGATAAGAGTGGTCTTCAAAATTTTTTCCATGGTTTCCCTTTCGACCGTCATTGTTTTTACACTGACAATGTAAATGTTTCTAATCAAAACTTTACAGAAACCATCCAATTTACTATCAATAAATTTGTCCCTTTCTCCATAGTAAAACCCAAACAAAAATACTTGTATTCGAAAGCTGCCAAAACGGCACTTAGAAACAAACGTAGATCATTTAATATTTGGATTCATAACAAAACTCCCACTAATCGATCCCAATATCTAAAGGCCAACAAAATATCTAATCAGATTATCTCAAACGAAAAGTCCGAAATTGACAGAGCGAAAGCCTCAAAACTTACGTCTATGTCTGTTTCTGACAAGAGTTTCTACAGTGCCATTAATTCTTTAAATTCTGGTACAAAACTTTCTATTCCCCCTATTATTGATGGTGATTTAATCGTCAATGATCCCGCAAGAAAAGCTAACTTGTTCGCTGAACGCTTTGCTCTGAACTCCACTGTTTTGGAAACTCCTAAAGAAATACCCCAAATCCAGTCTTCAGGAGTTAATATGAATGAACTTCACTTCAAACCCAAAATAGTCGCTAAACTTTTAAAGGGGTTAAACATCAACAAAGCATCAGGAATGGACAATATTCCACCCATTATTTTAAAAACCTTTTCCAAAGAACTTGCACCAACTTTAACTAAAATATTCTACCAATCCTACAAATCTGGTATATTTCCCTCGTGCTGGAAGTTGGCAAATGTCCAGCCCGTCCCCAAAAAGGGACCAAAATCCGATATCTCAAATTATAGGCCAATAGCTTTACTATCGGTCCTATCCAAAGTCTATGAGCATTATATTAATACACATATTTCAAAATTTCTGGAAGAAAATCATTTAATATCCGACAGTCAATACGGTTTTCGAAACAAAAGATCAACTACCGATCTATTAAACTATGTAGCGCATTGTTGGAACAGCATACTTGATAAAGGTGGTGAAACATACGTTATCGCTTTAGACATCTCCAAGGCATTCGATCGAGTCTGGCATGCCAACTTAATCAACAAGCTCGTTGCGTAAGGTTTTCATCCCAATGTTGTGAAGCTGATTCAAAATTTTCTATCCGACCGATACATTTCGGTAACCTTAGACGGATATTCTTCTGAGTCTAAACTAATTAACGCTTGTGTACCCCAAGGCTCAGTATTGTCCCCAACCCTATTTTTGATTTATATCAACGAATTGTTGAAAATCACCAGCAACCCAATAAATAGTTTTGCAGATGATAGTACTCTGCACAAGTCGTTCGAGCCCCTTCCTTCAAAAGGTAAAATGCGCGAACGAATTAATCCTGCCCGGAGAGACGCTGCCATAAACGTGAACAAAGACCTGAATAAAGTCGCCGACTGGGGTGACCAAAACCTTGTCAATTTCAACTCCACCAAAACACAGCTGTTGATTGTTTCCAGATTAAAGACCGAGTTCCCCAAAGATATTTTATTTAGTATGTGTGATGAACCAATTGGGTGTCACAGTTTCAAATGACCTACTCTGGAACGATCATGTAATGGCGATGGCAAAAAGCGCGTCTAAAAAACTCGGCCTCCTAAATAGATGCAAAAAATTTTTCACTCCATACCAATTGCTCCATGTTTATAAGTCCTATATTCGTCCCTGTATGGAGTACTGCTGTCAAGTTTGGGGTACTGCCTCTGTTTCCATCTTGGCCCTCTTGGACTCTGTTCAAAAGCGAGCTATACGAATTGTAGGTGATCGAACTTTGACATCAAAACTTGATTCCCTACAACATCGTCGCACTGTTGCTGACCTCGTTGTTTTTTACAAATATCGTCATCAGCAGTGCTCAGATGAAATCAGCGGCATCATGCCTCAAACTTATTCTTACCCCCGTTCCACTCGGCAATCGGCTGCCGCAACCAGTAAAACGGTAAAGATCCCGCGCTGTCATACTGGCAGATCGCAGAGAGACTTCTTTGTCCGAACTGCGTACAAATCTACACCTCAGAACGCCAGTTGTTGTGGGACCCAGGTCTAGACCTAGGTCTTAAAAGGTATTTATGTGTTGTTGTGACACATATTCTAAACCCTATTACACAACACATTTTATTAAAAAAAAAAAAATATATATATATATACATATATATATACATATATATATATATATATATATATATATATATATATATATATATATATATATATATATATATATATATATATATATATATATATATATATATATATATATATATATATATATATATATAAATATATATATATATATATATATATATATATATATATATATATATATATATATATATATATATATATATATATATATATATATATATATATATATATATATATATCTTTATATATACATATATTATATTTCCACTGTTCGGTTGTTTGTGACTGAACTGCTCCTAAACGGCTTGATTTATTTTAATGAAAAAGTGTGTGTGCAATAAGGTTGATCTAAGAATGGTTCATATCTATAATTGGATAGAATTGGACAAAATGGCGGGGGGTCTCCTGAACACCTGTAAGCTTAAAACTTCAATAACTTCTAATCCTGGCTTTCAATCTTATTGATACTTGATATACAAGGTTTTAGTACTGTTTCCGATATTTCTGCGTACCCACTTTGGATTTGTCACTTCTGGTTAAAAATGGGTTTTTTATTTTTTTAAAGGGTTTATCCCTACTATAGTCTACAGTTACAAATCGATTTTCATAAAAAGTTGATGTAAGTTAAAACAAAAGATCTATAATATTTGTACCTGATAATCGAATTAAATGGAAATTGGAAGGGCAAAAAAAATGATTAGTTTCTGGACGATATTGGAATAAGTCGCAAAGAGGCCTCTTGAGGATCTGTTGATTTGTAACTTCAATTGTACATCAGTTTCTGATAATGGATTTTGACGAAACTTGGTATATATGCTAATATATTGCAGCATGATTTGTAAAAGTTTTGCATTTTTGAAAGTACATATTTCCAAATTTACAAGCTAATTACACTAATCATGCGTGGCTACGTGATCGAGCTATTTGGTCGGTAGCTATTAGATGTCGACGCAATCAATTTTAAAATACAACAGTTATTGCCTGGCAATGAAATATCATTCAAACCGATTGACTCTGTTGTCAATCCTAAGGAATGTTCATCTATCTTGTTAAACTCTTGAATTAATGGGATTTAACTAGAATACCACCACATTATTTTCGATTGAAGATTAGTTCACCAATTATTTTGCTTAGAAATTTCAATACCATTTTAAAAGGCAAGTTTCAAGGTGAAATTGGTATTTTAATTGTAATTTTGCCAATGATCCCTTTAGACTCGCGCATCCTATTTAAACGTCTATAATTTCCAACTCGATTGGTATTTGTAATGACTATTAATAAGTAACAACGTCAAACAATGTGAATTTGTGAGCTGGATCTAGAAACCCCGTGCTTTTCGCATAGTCAATTATATGTTGCGTGTTTGAAAGTTGGAAAACCTTCAAGTTTGTTCGTGTATTCCGCTCAGGAATTAGCAAAAAAAATTGTTCATCATATCGCATTAAGATAAAATAAAAAAATGTATTCCTGTTTAATAATAAATGTATACAGGGTGTCCCACGAAAGTTGTCCCACCGGTTAACTAGGAATACCTTGGAATAGCGCTAACAACTTTTGTTCAAGCATTTTGCGAAGAGTTCTTTTGTTTCGCGAAAAACGGTTTGTTTTGTTTTTTTATTCCTTATCAAATTAAAATACCTCTAAATTCAATAGCGAAGAAGTTAGGAGGTCGCGGTTTTTTTTTTGGATTTACAAGTTTGTGTATTTAAACGGGTGAACATTTGACAAAGATTGCTTTGATACTTTTGACGCTTTTCCTTTACAAAGTCAATTTTTAGTTAAAATTTAAAAAAATAATAATTTGCTTTCAATTATTTCAAAAACGGCGAATTACGTCATAATTTTTCTTTCAATGGAAATGTTCCTTGAAATGTCAACTTGAAAGCTACTTTGGTTAAAACCAGTATAATAAACTTCAGTTATCTCAAATTAATATATCTCAAGCTTTCCAAAGAAGAATGGAAATGTGTATTGCGAATGAGGGTGGACATATTGAAAATTATCTTTAATAAATAAAAATAACTTAATATTTTTTATTAATAATTTCTTTTGTGTTTTATTACGAGGTTATTTAAGTTAAAATTGATTGATTCAAGTTCAAAATAAAATTTTGAGGTTTTAATTTTAAGAGCTAGCTCAAGATGGTCTTGAAATTATTGGTTTTAACCAAAATAACTTTCAAGTTGACATTTCAAGAAACATTTCCATTGAAAAAAAAATTATGACGTTTATCACCGTTTTTGAAATGATGGAAATCAAAGTATTATTTTTTTAAATTTTAACTAAAAATTGACTTTGTAAAGGAATAGCGTAAAAAATATCAAAGCAATCTTTGTCAAATGTACACCCGTTTTAATACACAAACTTATAAATCAAATAAAAAAAACCGCGACCTCCTAACTTCTTCGCTATTGAATTTAGAGGTATTTTAATTTGATAAGAAATAAAAAAACAAAAAATCCGTTTTCCACGAAACAAAAGAACTATTCGCGAAATGCTTGAACAAAAGTTGTTAGCGCCATTCCAAGGTATCCCCAGTTAATCGGTGGGACAACATTTGTGGGACACCCTGTATAATAATAAATAATAGTTTCGTTTAATAGTCAAATAAAAATAAAAAAATAATTCCAACCAAACTATGCAGCCACTATTGTTAATATGAAAGAATTGGAGGTAGAATGTCGATTAGGATTGACAATCGCTAATCAAAAGTTTTCTACAAATAAATTATAGGTGGTACGAAGTTCACCGGGTCTGCTAGTAGTAATATAATAACTTTAGGCATTGTCATTTCAATAGGAAAAAAGACCTGCTTTATGTACAATTTTTGAATCGCAAAAGTGAGTTTTACGATTATCTCGTACAAAAAAATATTTAACTCTTTAATCACAAACTTAAACTAATTAGCAATGATATTTTTTTTTAGCTAATAAAATTAATGAGAACTTATTTGAATAAACAGGAAAAAAAGTTTAACTTATCATAAAAAAAATCTCTGACAACAATGAAACTGTAAAAGTTTTTTTATTCGCCTTCATATTAAAGTGGTACTTTATTACTGTGATTTGCGGCTGTAAAGTGTCACTTTTTAACCATATATTTTGTTGTCTTAGTTACGTCCAAAAAAGCAAAAAACATTTGTATTAGTTTAAATTCTATGAAAAGTAGAAATTTTTATAAAAGCAACCATTAAATACAACAAATCATAATCCAATTAAAATTATTGTTATTATTTGTTGTCATGGTTATACAGTAATTTGGAAAAAATAACAAATATTTTGTCAAAGGTTACTTGTTCAACATATTTTTATTTAAAATTTATGCAAATTTATAATTTTGATTTAGATTAAACAATTTTTTTCTAAATATTTTGCTTGCGGCGAATAAAAAATAGTAGATGACGCACGCACGTAAGCTATTTTGTACTTAATGTGGGTGCAAATCTCGGCTAGCGCCTCGATTTGCAAACTACACATACGTCTAAAATCTTTAGCTTTACGTCCTTGCATCATAATGTACTATTTTTTTTCTATTTTTTATAAACTATTTGATTGAAAAATAATTTTAAATTTTAGTTTGAAGATACGTCACGGTTTTAAACTTAAAAAAAATGGATAATGAAAATAAATAGATTTTCTCTAATAGATGAAAAACGTGATCTACGCAGGTGAAAAAGTCGAAATTTGAACTTGACCATTTTTGCTTTTCCTGAAACTTGGCATATAAGTAGTATGGACAAAATAAAAAATACAACTTATTTTAAAATATTTTTAAAGTGCATAGTTTGAGCATAGGGGGCACCCCAACATGCATGAAAAATGAAAATTCTGCCAATCCGATGTAACTTTGAAATTAAATTGCTCAAGAACGGCTATACCGATTTCATCAAACTTTTTTTTGATTGATAGATGATTAATTAATCGTTTTAAAAAAAAAGTAGAGTGTGTACCAGAGTACACAGGTAAGAAGTGAAACTTCTTTATAACGTATCATTTTTCTACTATTTAGAACTTCACAGAAATTGGGTGGATAAGGCTTAGGAAAAAAACGCCGATTATTGATAACCAATTGTTTGGTGAGTATATATCTTCGTATATATCTCTGATACACTCCAATTCACCATGACCACCGTGACCAATTTACCACCATGCCCAGCATGACCACCTTGACCACCACGACCACCATGACCGCCATGACCAACATGACCATCATGACCACCGTGAACACCATGACCATCATAACCACCGTGACCATCATGACCACCGGGACCACCATAACCACCATGACCACCATGACCACCGTGACCACAGTGACCACCTAACCACCATGACCACCATGACCAACGTGAACACCATGACCACCATGACCACCGTGACCACCGTGACCACCATAACCACCGTGACTACCATTACCACCATGACCACCATAACCACTATGACCATCATGACCACCATGACCACCGTGAACACCATGACCACCATGACCACCATGACCACCATAACCACTATGACCACCTTGACCACCATGACCACCATGATCACCATGACCACCATGACCACCATGACCACCTTGACCACCATGACCACCATAACCGCCATGACCAACATGACCATCATGACCACCGTGAACACCATGACCACCGTGACCACCATGACCACTGTGACTACCATGACCACTATGAACACCATGACCACCATGACCACCGTGAACACCATGACCACCGTGACCACCATTACCACCATGACCACCATAACTACTATGACCACCATGACCACCATAACCACCATGACCACCTTGACCACCTTGACCACCATGACCGCCATGACCAACATGACCATCATGACCACCGTGAACACCATGACTACCATGACCAGCGTGCCCACAATGACCACCGTGACCACCATGACCACCATGACCACTATGACCACCATGACCACCATGAACACCATGACCATCATGACCACCGTGAACACCATGACCACCATAACTACCGTGACCACCGTGACCACCATAACCACCATGATCACTATGACCACAATGACCGCCATGACCACCATGACCACCATGACCACCGTGAACACCATGACCACCATGACCACCGTGACCACCATAACCACCATGACCACTATGACCACCATTAACCATGGCCACCATAACCACCGTGAACACCATGACCACCATGACCACCGTGACCACCATTACCACCATGACCACCATAATCACTATGACTACCATGACAACCATGACCACCATGACCACCTCGACCACCGTGACTACCATGACCACCATGACCGCCATGACCAACATGACCATCATGACCACCCTGAACACCATGACCACCATGACCACCGTGACCACCATGACCACCGTGACCACCATAACCACCATGACCACTATGACCACCATGACCACCCTGACCACCATGACTACAATGAACACCATGACCACAATGACAACCGTGACCACCGTGACCACCATGACCACCATGACCACCATGACCACCATGACCACCGTGATCACCGTGAACACCATTACCACTATGACCACCATGACTACCATGACCACTATTACCACCATGACTACCATGACCACCATCTTTAATCGACACATCCATATAACATTTAGTACAATACTAAATAAATAACGGTGCATGCACAATGTATGGGTTTTTCCTCATGAGATTTGAGCAACTTTTTATTGTTATTTTTTAATAGAAAAACAATGCTTTAAAATGTAGGTAGCTCAATTCTCTACTAATCATGAGGAAAAAGTTAAGAAATTTTTAACTTTTTCATTGAGGAAAAAGTATTTCAAAAATAATTTTTTTTTTCCCAAAATAAATATTCATACAAACTTTCATGAGTAAAAGTATTTTCATTGTGCATGCTCTGTTAATAAAAATATAATTATCAAAACAAAATTAAAATTTATAAAAAAACAACGTAACCGAAAATCGTGACGATTTTTTAAAATTTTATACTGCTTTAAAATTTCTCTCATACGCCGATAAAGAAGTTTCACTTCAAAAATGAAATATCATTCAAACCGATTGACTCTGTTGTCAATCCTAAGGAATGTTCATCTATCTTGTTAAACTCTTGAATTAATGGGATTTAACTAGAATACCACCACATTATTTTCGATTGAAGATTAGTTCACCAATTATTTTGCTTAGAAATTTCAATACCATTTTAAAAGGCAAGTTTCAAGGTGAAATTGGTATTTTAATTGTAATTTTGCCAATGATCCCTTTAGACTCGCGCATCCTATTTAAACGTCTATAATTTCCAACTCGATTGGTATTTGTAATGACTATTAATAAGTAACAACGTCAAACAATGTGAATTTGTGAGCTGGATCTAGAAACCCCGTGCTTTTCGCATAGTCAATTATATGTTGCGTGTTTGAAAGTTGGAAAACCTTCAAGTTTGTTCGTGTATTCCGCTCAGGAATTAGCAAAAAAAATTGTTCATCATATCGCATTAAGATAAAATAAAAAAATGTATTCCTGTTTAATAATAAATGTATACAGGGTGTCCCACGAAAGTTGTCCCACCGGTTAACTAGGAATACCTTGGAATAGCGCTAACAACTTTTGTTCAAGCATTTTGCGAAGAGTTCTTTTGTTTCGCGAAAAACGGTTTGTTTTGTTTTTTTATTCCTTATCAAATTAAAATACCTCTAAATTCAATAGCGAAGAAGTTAGGAGGTCGCGGTTTTTTTTTTGGATTTACAAGTTTGTGTATTTAAACGGGTGAACATTTGACAAAGATTGCTTTGATACTTTTGACGCTTTTCCTTTACAAAGTCAATTTTTAGTTAAAATTTAAAAAAATAATAATTTGCTTTCAATTATTTCAAAAACGGCGAATTACGTCATAATTTTTCTTTCAATGGAAATGTTCCTTGAAATGTCAACTTGAAAGCTACTTTGGTTAAAACCAGTATAATAAACTTCAGTTATCTCAAATTAATATATCTCAAGCTTTCCAAAGAAGAATGGAAATGTGTATTGCGAATGAGGGTGGACATATTGAAAATTATCTTTAATAAATAAAAATAACTTAATATTTTTTATTAATAATTTCTTTTGTGTTTTATTACGAGGTTATTTAAGTTAAAATTGATTGATTCAAGTTCAAAATAAAATTTTGAGGTTTTAATTTTAAGAGCTAGCTCAAGATGGTCTTGAAATTATTGGTTTTAACCAAAATAACTTTCAAGTTGACATTTCAAGAAACATTTCCATTGAAAAAAAAATTATGACGTTTATCACCGTTTTTGAAATGATGGAAATCAAAGTATTATTTTTTTAAATTTTAACTAAAAATTGACTTTGTAAAGGAATAGCGTAAAAAATATCAAAGCAATCTTTGTCAAATGTACACCCGTTTTAATACACAAACTTATAAATCAAATAAAAAAAACCGCGACCTCCTAACTTCTTCGCTATTGAATTTAGAGGTATTTTAATTTGATAAGAAATAAAAAAACAAAAAATCCGTTTTCCACGAAACAAAAGAACTATTCGCGAAATGCTTGAACAAAAGTTGTTAGCGCCATTCCAAGGTATCCCCAGTTAATCGGTGGGACAACATTTGTGGGACACCCTGTATAATAATAAATAATAGTTTCGTTTAATAGTCAAATAAAAATAAAAAAATAATTCCAACCAAACTATGCAGCCACTATTGTTAATATGAAAGAATTGGAGGTAGAATGTCGATTAGGATTGACAATCGCTAATCAAAAGTTTTCTACAAATAAATTATAGGTGGTACGAAGTTCACCGGGTCTGCTAGTAGTAATATAATAACTTTAGGCATTGTCATTTCAATAGGAAAAAAGACCTGCTTTATGTACAATTTTTGAATCGCAAAAGTGAGTTTTACGATTATCTCGTACAAAAAAATATTTAACTCTTTAATCACAAACTTAAACTAATTAGCAATGATATTTTTTTTTAGCTAATAAAATTAATGAGAACTTATTTGAATAAACAGGAAAAAAAGTTTAACTTATCATAAAAAAAATCTCTGACAACAATGAAACTGTAAAAGTTTTTTTATTCGCCTTCATATTAAAGTGGTACTTTATTACTGTGATTTGCGGCTGTAAAGTGTCACTTTTTAACCATATATTTTGTTGTCTTAGTTACGTCCAAAAAAGCAAAAAACATTTGTATTAGTTTAAATTCTATGAAAAGTAGAAATTTTTATAAAAGCAACCATTAAATACAACAAATCATAATCCAATTAAAATTATTGTTATTATTTGTTGTCATGGTTATACAGTAATTTGGAAAAAATAACAAATATTTTGTCAAAGGTTACTTGTTCAACATATTTTTATTTAAAATTTATGCAAATTTATAATTTTGATTTAGATTAAACAATTTTTTTCTAAATATTTTGCTTGCGGCGAATAAAAAATAGTAGATGACGCACGCACGTAAGCTATTTTGTACTTAATGTGGGTGCAAATCTCGGCTAGCGCCTCGATTTGCAAACTACACATACGTCTAAAATCTTTAGCTTTACGTCCTTGCATCATAATGTACTATTTTTTTTCTATTTTTTATAAACTATTTGATTGAAAAATAATTTTAAATTTTAGTTTGAAGATACGTCACGGTTTTAAACTTAAAAAAAATGGATAATGAAAATAAATAGATTTTCTCTAATAGATGAAAAACGTGATCTACGCAGGTGAAAAAGTCGAAATTTGAACTTGACCATTTTTGCTTTTCCTGAAACTTGGCATATAAGTAGTATGGACAAAATAAAAAATACAACTTATTTTAAAATATTTTTAAAGTGCATAGTTTGAGCATAGGGGGCACCCCAACATGCATGAAAAATGAAAATTCTGCCAATCCGATGTAACTTTGAAATTAAATTGCTCAAGAACGGCTATACCGATTTCATCAAACTTTTTTTTGATTGATAGATGATTAATTAATCGTTTTAAAAAAAAAGTAGAGTGTGTACCAGAGTACACAGGTAAGAAGTGAAACTTCTTTATAACGTATCATTTTTCTACTATTTAGAACTTCACAGAAATTGGGTGGATAAGGCTTAGGAAAAAAACGCCGATTATTGATAACCAATTGTTTGGTGAGTATATATCTTCGTATATATCTCTGATACACTCCAATTCACCATGACCACCGTGACCAATTTACCACCATGCCCAGCATGACCACCTTGACCACCACGACCACCATGACCGCCATGACCAACATGACCATCATGACCACCGTGAACACCATGACCATCATAACCACCGTGACCATCATGACCACCGGGACCACCATAACCACCATGACCACCATGACCACCGTGACCACAGTGACCACCTAACCACCATGACCACCATGACCAACGTGAACACCATGACCACCATGACCACCGTGACCACCGTGACCACCATAACCACCGTGACTACCATTACCACCATGACCACCATAACCACTATGACCATCATGACCACCATGACCACCGTGAACACCATGACCACCATGACCACCATGACCACCATAACCACTATGACCACCTTGACCACCATGACCACCATGATCACCATGACCACCATGACCACCATGACCACCTTGACCACCATGACCACCATAACCGCCATGACCAACATGACCATCATGACCACCGTGAACACCATGACCACCGTGACCACCATGACCACTGTGACTACCATGACCACTATGAACACCATGACCACCATGACCACCGTGAACACCATGACCACCGTGACCACCATTACCACCATGACCACCATAACTACTATGACCACCATGACCACCATAACCACCATGACCACCTTGACCACCTTGACCACCATGACCGCCATGACCAACATGACCATCATGACCACCGTGAACACCATGACTACCATGACCAGCGTGCCCACAATGACCACCGTGACCACCATGACCACCATGACCACTATGACCACCATGACCACCATGAACACCATGACCATCATGACCACCGTGAACACCATGACCACCATAACTACCGTGACCACCGTGACCACCATAACCACCATGATCACTATGACCACAATGACCGCCATGACCACCATGACCACCATGACCACCGTGAACACCATGACCACCATGACCACCGTGACCACCATAACCACCATGACCACTATGACCACCATTAACCATGGCCACCATAACCACCGTGAACACCATGACCACCATGACCACCGTGACCACCATTACCACCATGACCACCATAATCACTATGACTACCATGACAACCATGACCACCATGACCACCTCGACCACCGTGACTACCATGACCACCATGACCGCCATGACCAACATGACCATCATGACCACCCTGAACACCATGACCACCATGACCACCGTGACCACCATGACCACCGTGACCACCATAACCACCATGACCACTATGACCACCATGACCACCCTGACCACCATGACTACAATGAACACCATGACCACAATGACAACCGTGACCACCGTGACCACCATGACCACCATGACCACCATGACCACCATGACCACCGTGATCACCGTGAACACCATTACCACTATGACCACCATGACTACCATGACCACTATTACCACCATGACTACCATGACCACCATCTTTAATCGACACATCCATATAACATTTAGTACAATACTAAATAAATAACGGTGCATGCACAATGTATGGGTTTTTCCTCATGAGATTTGAGCAACTTTTTATTGTTATTTTTTAATAGAAAAACAATGCTTTAAAATGTAGGTAGCTCAATTCTCTACTAATCATGAGGAAAAAGTTAAGAAATTTTTAACTTTTTCATTGAGGAAAAAGTATTTCAAAAATAATTTTTTTTTTCCCAAAATAAATATTCATACAAACTTTCATGAGTAAAAGTATTTTCATTGTGCATGCTCTGTTAATAAAAATATAATTATCAAAACAAAATTAAAATTTATAAAAAAACAACGTAACCGAAAATCGTGACGATTTTTTAAAATTTTATACTGCTTTAAAATTTCTCTCATACGCCGATAAAGAAGTTTCACTTCAAAAATTAGTTTATTGTTTTTATAATTAATTTTTAAATAAAAATATTGAAAAACTTTTTTAAAGATGGCGTTAGGGTCGAATCAATTCGAATTTAATTAAGTTTTTTTCTGAAAATAGTTCTATCCTTACTCTAAAATATATTAAATTCACAAAGAGGCGTTAATTTTTGTTCTTGAGATATTTAATTTTAAAGATTTTTAGTACGACTGAAATTCGAATTTTTCTTCATTTTTTCAAACAATTTCCATTAACAAAAAATTTTAAAATCAATTAAATTTTGACTTTTTTTATTTTTTAAATATAGTTCTAACCTTCCTTTAAAATATATCAAATTTACAAAGAGGCGTTAATTCGTGTTCTTGAGATATTTAATTTTAAAGATTTTTAGTCAGTCTAAAATTCTAATTGTTCATTATTTTTTCGAACAATTTTTATCATCAAAAAATTTTAACCACTGAAGTTCGAGAAAATAAGGAACAATTAGAATTTTAATCGGACTAAAAATCTTTAAAATTAAATATCTCAAGAACACGAATTAACGCCTCTTTGTAAATTTGATATATTTTAAAGGAAGGTTAGAACTATATTTAAAAAATAAAAAAAGTCAAAATTTAATTGATTTTAAAATTTTTTGTTAATTGTTTGAAAAAATGAAGAAAAATTCGAATTTCAGCCGTACTAAAAATCTTTAAAATTAAATATCTCAAGAACAAGAATTTTAGCCTCTTTGTAAATTTGATATATTTTAGAGTAAGGATAGAACTATTTTCAGAAAAAAATTAATTAAATTCCAATTGATCTTTGACCCTAGGTTGCGCCATCTTTAAAAAAGTTTTTTTAATATTTGTATTTAAAAATTAATTATAAAAACAATTAAGTTAATTTTTTTTTCAAACGACTGATTAATCATCTATCAATCAAAAAAAAGTTTGACGAAATCGGTATAGCCTTTCTTGAGCAATTTAATTTCAAAGTTACATCGGATTGGCAGAATTTTCATTTTTCATGCATGTTGGGGTGCCCCCCTATGCTCAAACTATGCATTTTAAAAATATTTTAAAATAAGTTGTATTTTTTATTTTGTCCATACTACTTATATGCCAAGTTTCAGGAAAATCAAAAAGGGTCAAGTTTTCACAACTCTGTCTAGAACACGTTTTTCATCAATAGAAGCTGATAACCAAACACTGATTTGATGCACAATATTCAATGTACACATAAGATATTCTTATATTCAATGATACAAAGACTTTAAATTTTATAATAGAATTTGAAACTGTAAACATTTATGAAATTATTCGTAAAGTAAATTCTGAATGAAGTTAATGTTTAACTGTCAGTTTAAATAAGTCAATAAATATTTAGAATGCAAATAGCGGATTTAGTCAACTTGAGAATGTGCTAAAACGATTTAGCATTGTGGAGACCAAATTATTTAATAAAATATTCAACATTTAATAGTTATTTGTTTGAATTTCACTAGGACAAAAACGTAGGGTCTGCGTCGGACCAGACGGTGGAAGTTATACTTCTTTGGCCATTCGCTCGCACACACGCACACAGACAAACAGACAGGATACATTAAAAAAAATAACTCAAAAAAAAACTATTCAAAAAAAAATATTGTTCAAAAAAAAATATTATCCAAAAAAAATTAAAAAAGAAAAATGTTATTAAAAAAAAAAAATTAAAAAAAAATATTATTCAAAAAAAAAATATTATTATTCAAAAAGTATAAGAACGTATAATCGTCGATTTTTCTTAGTTTTCATAGTCAAAAAAATAAAAAAAACTAGTGGGATGGGGGTGTGACCATAGGGGCCACGCCATGAACTTCCCGTAAGATTAAAAACAAACCAGTTACTGGATGAGGTATACTAAAATACCAAACATAAAAAAATATATACAATATAATTTTACTGCATTGTCCAAAAATATGTTTTATAGAACATAAATACAAATAAAAAACGAAAAAATTACAAAACAAATATTAAACAAAACAAATATTAAATCAAATTTGAAAAAATGTCAACAACAAGTGAAATTAGCTCAATTAGGGTTTTTAAAGCCTAAAATACACAAAATTAAGATTTATTTATTAAACGGCACATCAATTGTAATAATTTAAATAGAATTTGAATATGTGTGTAATCATATTTAAATTTAATAACATACTAACTCTCAGACTGCAAACTGAAATAAGTTGTCTATTCAGGAGATATTGAAAGGTTAAGATATCATTAAAATGTCAATATCAAAAATGATCTCCAACACAACAGTCAACAACCTAACCTATCGGTAGGATAAAAGGTCAGCATTTGTTTGATGAACACCCACCACTATATACAAGACACCTCAAAAGCAAATTTGTTCTATATTTCTTCCATATTATCTGAAACATTTTACCAAAAATTCATCAATGGCTGTTGTTGTGATATATTTAAAAGAATAATATAAAGCTATATAGCCAAAAGTGACAAACAGGAAGTTGTTACCATAAACATTACAAAAACCTTATGCTCTAAGTTTCAACAAAATTGAATATCAGGACTGAGTGTCATTGAAGTTTAAAAAAACAGTTGTTCAACGATCCACAGATTTCTTTGCCAGTTTTTAAAAAAGCTCATATTTTCTATATTCAAATAAACCTGAATGCGTTTGCAGCTTATTTTAATTCAAAAGTTTCATCAAGATCTTATGCGTTTGCGTAACGAAAATAACACCTATTTTTCAAATTTTCTTAAAAACTTAAAAAGTAAGATAGAAATTATATATACAAATGTCATTATAAATTTTTGACATGAGACAAACAAAAAGGGAGGTAAATGGTCTTGACAGGGTTATTTATTTATACTCTCGTAATATTTGCATGAGCAGATTTTCAGTTTTTTGGAAACCACTAAAAACCAAATGAACCGATTTCGTTAGATACATCGATTATGACCATTGCCGTTGAAATCGGATCATCCGTTGATGAGAAAGCGTTGGACAGATTTTTGTCCACATACGACGATACACAGCCGCATACACACACATACATATTGCCAGCTTAAAATAACCTAAACAGCTTCAAGAGTCTTGAAACGATAAAAAATTCCTCATTCAAAAATCGACCCAAAAACAATAACTTCTCGTATCGAGAAGTTCATATAAGTTGACCAAGCGATCCACTCACTAACCTCTGAACTTTTTGTCAAATTATGAAAATAGCTCAGATCTTCGATATTCAAGTAAGTCCGTATTCGTCTGCAGCTCATTTACATACCAAAGTTTCATCTAGATATCATGCGTTTGCGTAATGAAAATAACTCGTAGTTTTTTCACATTTTCTTTAAAAAATAAAAAAGTAAGATGGCAATTGTTTAAGCAAATATCATTATAAATGACTGACATGTTGACAAACAATATGGAAGTCTCATGACCTTGATATCATTATTTCATCTCATGGTATTTGCAAGAGATGATTTTCAGTTTTTTGGAAACCACTAAAAAACAAATGATTTAATTTCGCTAAAAAAGGACTGGGCTCTAAGTTACGCCAAGATACATCGATTGCAACCATTTTCGTTAAAATCCACCCATTCGTGGTTGAGAAAGCGTTGGACAAAAATTTGTCTACATACACCGATACACACATATATACATACACACACACACACATACAGACTGCCAGCTAAAAATAGTCTAAACAGCTTCAGGAGGTCATGAAACGTAAAGATATCAAAAAAATTCCGATTTCGAAAATCGACCCCAAAACAATAACTTCCTATATCGGAAAGTTAAAAAGAAAGAAAAAAAAAATATTATTCAAAAAAAAAAAATTTTATATAAATAGAAAAAAATATTATTCAAAAAACTAATAATTATTAATTACTAGAAGGTATCCGCACGGCGATGCCCGTGCTTCCCAGATAAAGTGGTTGAAAACTGTTTTTTTTTGGAGTAAATTCTCCTATAGTTTTTTTTAATGTCATTTAATTTAACTTATTTTTTCGGCAAACGGCTGTAAAGTTTAACTTTACTGCCGCTGGGGAGTAGCTAAAGTCTTACTTTTTAGCAGGCGGCTGCAAAAGTAACGCCATTTTTACTTTATCTGCCGGCGGCTGTAAAGTAACTTTCATATTTTTACGGCGACTGTAAAGTAATTTTCATGTTTTTACGGCGGTAGTGAAGTAAAATAACATGATATTATTAATTTGTTCAAAACAGAATGCATTTCAATTCATTTTAATGAATTAAAATCAATAAAAATTAATTTTAGAAAATTTATTACTCAAAACATATTTATAAAAAATTTGATGCATTAATTTCATATTTTTAAACAAATTTAAACGTTTGCCGAAAAAATAGTGTATTGAATTCGGAGCTAAAGTGACTTTTTGTGTTTCGTCTATAATTGTCGGCCTCCCTACGCTCGGCCGCCAAACTATAGACTCAACACAAAAAGTACAACTTTAGCTCCTAATTCAATAATATACTATTACTAGTAATATATAAAAAGTTTGAAAAAAATGTAATAGTATCATTTTACAGTTAGCAAAAGCCATTAAGGTCTCTAAAGCTATAGATAAATTTACATATTAAACGTATGTTAAAATTAAAACACATTGACAGACAAATAATAATTAAATAATTTTTATAAATATAGATGGCAAAAGATTTCTAACCTTAATCTAAGAAAGTTAAAAGTTAAAATTTTATTCCAAAGATTTAATTCAAATAACTCAATGTGTCACGAACAATTAGGTGAGCGTAAATATATATGTTTATTGAATGTCACAATTGTCAATTACTTACTCCGAAACCACCGTACTCGTCATACAAAATAGGTATACTGGTTCATTGCTACTGGTTTAGCGTCCTATTTCATGAAGACTTATAATCATTTATCAATCCAGAAATGTTGCTGTTCTAAAGAGGGTCGTATTGCAATTTGCATCGATATTTTATCGATTGTCTGCAATACTCTACTACATTGATGCATACGCGGGTTGAAGAATACCACCATTTTTAGTGAATATTTTTGATTAATGGGTTTTATCGCTTTATGGTCATCGTCTTATTTCGTCATTCCTTCCCACAATTTAAATCAAAAATTGGAAAAATAATAATAAAACTAATTTCATTTGTAAATTCAGACTTATATATGGAGGGCTCAGAATACAAGTGAACCAAGTCCATTTTTGTTGTTTTGCTCAGACATAAGTTCAGGCATTTTGTTCAGGCATTTTGTCATTTGATCAGCATATGCTGGACCACATATGATTAAACAAATTTAATTTATAATTAAAAAAATGTTAATAGGTAATTTTGTTATAAAGCTTTAACTTTAAACCTCTGTAGCACAAAAAAAAGTAGAGTGTGTACCAGAGTACACAGGTAAGAAGTGAAACTTCTTTATAACGTATCATTTTTCTACTATTTAGAACTTCACAGAAATTGGGTAGATAAGGCTTAGGAAAAAAACGCCGATTATTGATAACCAATTGTTTGGTGAGTATATATCTTCGTATATATCTCTGATACACTCCAATTCACCATGACCACCGTGACCAATTAACCACCATGCCCAGCATGACCACCTTGACCACCACGACCACCATGACCGCCATGACCAACATGACCATCATGAACACCGTGAACACCATGACCATCATGACCACCGTGACCATCATGACCACCGGGACCACCATAACCACCATGACCACCATGACCACCGTGACCACCGTGACCACCATAACCACCATGACCACCATGACCACCATGACCACCGTGAACACCATGACCACCATGACTACCGTGACCACCGTGACCACCATAACCACCATAACCACCGTGAATACCATAACCACCGTGACTACCATTACCACCATGACCACCATAACCACTATGACCACCATGACCACCAGGACCACCGTGAACACCATGACCACCATGACCACCATTACCACCATGACCACCATTACCACCATGACCACCATAACCACTATGACCACCTTGACCACCATAACCACTATGACCACCTTGACCACCATGACCACTGTTGACACTTGTCAATTATCTCAATTTAAATAAAACTAATTATAGTTGTTCATCGTTAAAATCTTTAATTTATTTAAAATTCAAATAAGCTGATTAGGCTGGGGCTGTTAACTTTTTGAGATGAAAAAATTAGTAGCAGGTAACGGCTGGCTGGAATATATAGTTGAGGTGATAAACAATGAAAAAAAAAACTTTCGAACTTGAGATGAAGGGAAGTACTGAAATGGGGTGATGTGTAAGGGGAGAAAACTGTTTTCCGTTATTTGTAACGAAACGAGGCCTCCTAGAGAAAAGTGTTTCATACAAAAGTTGTAGATAATAAAAAAATCTAAAACTTTAGTGATTTTAGTAAGTTACGTATTCAATATATTCAATATACATATACGTATATTGAAATGTATATGACAGCGTTATGTGTTCATCGATTTTCGGAGGTTTTGCTGTCATTATCAAATATATACACATTCACAGTTACATGTTTATATTCATCGATTGCTGTGCTGTTATCATCGCTTGTTCTTATTGACAGCATATATAAGTAATTTATTCATCGATTACTGGTGTTAATGCTTTCATCATCGATTACTTTGCATTACATCTGTATATGTATAATCATCGCTTGCTGTGCTGTTATCATCGCTTGTTCTTATTGACAGCATATATAATTAATTTATTCATCGATTGCTGGTGTTAATGCTTTCATCATCGATTACTTTGCATTACATCTGTATATGTATAATCATCGCTTGCTGTGCTGTTTTCATCGCTTGACAGCATATATAATTAGTTTATTCATCGATTGCTGGTGTTAATGCCTTCATCATCGATTACTTTGCATTACATCTGTATATGTACAATCATCGCTTGCTGTGCTGTTATCATCTCTGGTTCGTATTGACAGCATATGTAACTAATATATTCGTCGTTTTGCTGTGCAGTACACATATATTATATTCATCGATTGTGCTGCTGCTATCATCACTTAATCGCATTGACAACACATATAATTATTATATTCGTCGATTTCTGTGCTTATCATCGCTGAATCTTATTGAAAGCATATATGATTTTTCTATTCAACGATTACTGATGCCAATGCTGTTGTCATCATTTATAAATCAACAATCATTGCAACTGTAATTACTATATTCAACCGTTACACATTCAGATTGATGTATTCAACAATTTTGAAACCACTTTATTGATGGTGGTTTGCCTTTTACTTCACTTGGATCTTGATGCGGATTGACATCTACAACAACAATACAGTCCACTATATAATCGGCCGCATCATTTTGGTCCTTCGAGTCGGATCTAGAGGGCGCTGCCAACCTGATGTCATCAATTGGACTTAATTAAGGTACCATATTATTAGTTTTTGAATTGTATAGTTGTATTTAGTTATGCTTCACATATTCGGTAGTATTAATTGCAAACTTATAGTCATTTATGCTTCACATATTCAATATTATTAATTCTTAAATTGCAAACTTATATTTACTCATGCTTAACATGTCCGGTATTATTAACTTTAAATTGCGAACCTATATTTATTTATGCGTTAATATATGATCTCATCAATTAAATTATGCTACTTCGGATAAATTGTGCCAATTGTTCACTCCAGTGTCAGTTTGTATGTGTTTAAATCTTAGTTAATGGTTTGAAATCAATAAGATGATTATCTTCGTTAATATTATTAAAATCCTTAGTCAGTTTATTAGAACTCGATTTTCATTAAATTCTTCGCTAATAGTTTGGCATCATTGTTCACTTCGTCATAACTTAATCGAATGTGATGTCCAGAATAAAATCGTTTTTCTTGTCAATATTTTAAAAATGTTATTGTTCGTCGTACTTGGTAGTTTAATTAAATCTTTGCTAGTAGGTTGGAATCATCATTCAGTTCGTCGCACCTTAGTAGAATGTGATGTCCAACATAAACCTGTTATCGTCGTTAATGTTTTAAAAATGTTATTCAATTGTGTTTTTAAAAATCGTAATTCATTTCGTCGTACTTTGTTGGAATGCGATTGTCAATTAATTCTTCGTTACTATTTTGGAGTCATTATTCGTTTCGTCGCAACTTAGTAGAATGTGACTTCCGGAATTATTTTTCTGTCTTCTCTTATATGTTGAAGGTCGTTATTCATTTCGTCGTAACTTATCAGAATTCGACTTTCAATAAATTCTTCGTTACTAATTTGTAAATCATTATTCGTCTCGTCGTAATTTAACAGAATGTGATTTCTAAACTTAAATTTGTTGTCTTCGCTAATATTTTGAAAATCGTTATTCGTTTCGTCGTACCTTGTTAGAATGCGATTTTCCATGTAATCTTCGTTAATGGTTTGGAATCCTTATTCGGTTCGTCGTTCTTAGTAGAATAGGATTTCCAAGGTTAGGTTGTTGTCTTCGCTAATATGTTTGGAGTTCATTATTCATTTCGTCGTACCTTATCAGAATTTGACTCTCAAGAAACTCTTCGTTACTAACTAGAAATCACTATTCGTCTCGTCGTAATTTAATACAATGTGATTTCTAAAATTAAAGTTGTTGTCCTCGTTAATATTTTAGAAAATTGTTTTATCGTATTCTTAAATCATTCGTTTTATGTCATTCGATTAGTTGTTATATTTTTAAGATTCTGTTAAACTATTCACTACATATTCTTCGGATACTACTAAATTGTTCGAGTTATTCAGCGAATCTTTTTGAAATTTTCTTTGTCAGGTGTAAACTAATTGATTATTCAATTCACGCATCGTTCATCTATCTACATGGGAAGTTTGTGTACAGTAAGTTGTCCAACATCCACTGGTATTTGGATGTGTTAGCTTCATTAATTTTCGTCGTTTCTTTGTGTTGCTATCATAATTCCAACAGATGTTCGCTCTTGTCCTATTCGTCGTTTTTCATGGCAGAGTGCCTCTGACAGCCCGTCTTTGTCGTATAGTCGTTGAGACAAGCTTAAACAAATTTTCCATTGTTAATTCCGCTACGAGGTTTACATTCCTTATTTGTATTAATTAGTTATTCTTCGGGCCGCAGCAGTTCTCCGCTTTTCATTGAAATTATTATTTAATAGTTTAGAAATCATTAGCCTTTTCGTCCTACAGAACTGGTGGCGAATCGAGTGTTTGTTTTGTTGTTAACCCTTTCGCTAATAATTTGGCGTCATTACTTAGCTCGTCATACTTTAACAGAGTGTGATGTCCAAGGTAAAATTGGTTGTCTCGTCATCTTTTTTAAAATGTTCTTACTCGTCGTATTTCGTTTGATTAATTGTTATATTTAAACTAGTAATTGTGTTCGGATTCCAATAGATTTAATCATATATCTGTCGGATCATTTCAAAATCATCGTTTATAGGTGTGAAATGATTGATTATTCAATTCACACATTTTTCATCAATTAGCATGGAAGGGTTGTATACAGCAACTTGTCCAACATCCGCTGGTATTTGGATGTGTTAGCTTCATTAATTTTCGTCGGTTCTCTGTGTTGCTATCATAATTCCAACAGATGTTCGCTCTTGTCCTATTCGTCGTTTTCATGGCAGAGTGCCTCTGATAGCCCATCTTCGTCGTATAGTCGTTGAGACAAGCTCAAACAAATTTTCCATTGTTAACCAAATCTGTTACTCGCTACAAGGTTTACACTCTTTATTTGTATTGATTAATTAATTATTCATCATATCTTATTGGAATTCGAGTCACTTTTTAATCGTCGTTGATGGTTTGTCATCATTCGTCTTCGTTACAATGTTTTGGAATGTGAAGTGCAAACTAAAATTGTTATCTGTCGTTAGTGTTTCGTCGAACCTTTATTAGAATTCGACTTTCAATTAAATCTTTGTTAATGTTGTGGAACTTTATTAATTTCGTCGTACCTTAGCAAAAATGTCATTAGTCATTGTACTTTAAAGTTACTCGTCACATCTTGTTAGATTGATCAACTCGTCGTTAATATTTTGAAAACCACTAAAGGTGTTGTCGTCGATATTACTTTAAAAATCGCTATTCATTTCGTCGTACCTTGTCAGAACTCAGAATTCGATTTTGAATAAATGCCTTGTTACTAATTTACAATCAGTATTTGTCTCGTCGTAACTTAATAGTAAGTGATTTCCATAATCAAGTTTGTTTCTTCGTTACAGTTTTAAGTCATTAGCCGTTCGTCGTAAAGAAGTTGGTCCTTAATGTAATATTCATCGTCGTTAGTAATTGAATTCACCATTTATTCTCATTGTATCTTAGTGTAATTTGGGTTGCAATAAGACCTTTAGGATAAGTAAAAATTGAGAATCATTATATCAGCTCGTTTTACTGTAATGGTTTTTGTTCGTCAATTAAAGGATTACTGTCATTAGTAGTTTTGAATTCGTTACTTGTATCGACGTCCTTTAGTAGAATTTTCTGTTCAATAAATAGTTATTTATCGTAGTTAGCATCTTGGTATCAATTTTATATAAAATAGAACCCGGAGGAACTCAGATTGCGACGATCCATCTGGTTGAACTTGTTGAACTGAAACGAAATGTAATAAAACAAGTATTCTACCGATTGACAATCTCTGTAATGTCTTTGCTGACCGTTTGTAATCATGTAACTGGATACACCACTTCAGATACTTGTTCGTTGTTTTTCATACCGACTTCGTATGTTCCGTTTTCACAGTTTACCAATGTACGTCCTTCAATAGTTATTCATTATTGATCGAGGATACGATACACACCATTTTTCCCGGCATTCCATTCCTCATTAGAATTACGCTAATGAACAGAATTAAGATGTCGTCGTCCTTCGTCATTTCGTGTTCTATAATATTCCTTAAGCTATGAATAATCTCTCCGATTATCGAGAGTTTTAACTAAAATGTTGTTTCAAAATAATCCATTTTTGAAGCATACTTAAACTTATAGGTGGATACCGTTTCTTAAGCTATGTACATTCGATTTCTTTCGAAAATCGCGTTACTGAAGGGAAGAGTGTACAATACCACTCCCCTTAAACTAATTAAGGATTTTCCTAAAGCTATGTAAATTCCTCTATTTTTAGAGTGCATTAACTAAAATGTTACAGAGTAAAACAGCGTCTTTTTTCACTTCAAACTTTTTATTGTAACACCAAATATTTTCTGTCTCTAAGAGACCTTCTTCTTGGGTTAATTGTTTTCTAAACTGTTTAGAAAACAATTAACTCAAGAAGAAGGTCTCTTAGAGACAGAAAATATTTGGTGTTACAATAAAAAGTTTTTGAAGTGAAAAAAGACGTTGTTTTACTCTGTATTATTGCAATCACTTCAAGTAGTTCACACAAGAAAATTATATAATTACTAAAATGTTGCTTCAGATAACTCCTATCCGAAGCATACTTAAACTTATTTCTTAAGAAATATTCGTCAAGCTATGATTAGCCGCCTACTTAAAGCAGCATTACGGAAGAGACATCAACAGCATTCCACGTCTCTACAACTTGATTATACCTGCATACCAGTTCACATTGGGACCTATGTCCATCCTATTATATTTGGAAGCAGCGTATAATCTTCATCTATCATTACTGTGGATCTTTACTTATAAGCCGAAGCAGTACCGTGATATCCTGGTCTTGTCCGTGAATGAATCTTGTCATTGATATGATCAACACCCGCTGGCATATTGGACTATGAAAGATCATACTTCATATTTCCAACAGACTTCACTTCTGTAGTTTGTCTTCGTTATTTTGACAGAGTGAGTCTGACAGCCCACTTTCGTCGTACAGACGTTGTGTCATTTCAACCCAGGGTCATCTCTAATCCGTTCGGTATAAGTCTTTACTGTTAGATGTTGGTCCACACAAATGTATAATTACTCGTCAAGCTATGTCCACACAGCATTAAAAATCTACGAGCTGTGTTTACCGCAAGGTTATTGTCACTAAAGTACCCTAAACCTAAGGTTTGCTAAATATTCTCAACTATGTGAACGCATGGTGGTGCGTCCACTGAAGTGTGTCTGCTATTACAAATCAATCCACATCTTCTTAAGTTTTTGTGTCCACCTTCAACCATCTTAGTCTCTCGCATCATGTACGGGTGACATTTTTTACAGTTTGTGATAATATGTTACACATGGTCTTATATTGGAACAACAACATTGGTAAATTACTTCGTCGCTATGTCATCGTATTTTTTGTTTGATCCAACTCTTCGGTTGGTTTTGCACATCGAATCTACGTCGTCGTTTGGTACTTTTATGATCCTCTTCTTCGGTTGCTTCGCACATCGGATCTACTTCTTCGTTTGGCACGGTTTACGATCCATTTCTTCGGTTGCTTCGCACACACGGATCTATCTCGTCGTTTTAGTGTTCGTCATGATCTAGCTCATCAGTTGCTATGCACATCCAGAACTATCGCCTCATCCGCTACATTTTATGATTCAGATCTTCAATGTCGGTACACAGCTGTATCTCTACAGAGTCGTTTCTATCTAGGGGTCAATGGCTCAAGGTTTAAGTTCAAGGTTAGCTAAGACTTTTGGAGTCATAAATACTTGGATCTCGTATAGCTTCCCTATTAATAAATGTTGTCAATTCCTCATGCTGTAACTTACTGGTTATTTTACTGACAAGGACGATCAGACCCATTACATCATCGATTCAGTTGTTGGTCTTCTTCATCTTTGTTAAAAGGTTAGTCACTTTCAATCGGCCAATGGAAAAGCAAAATCAACGGCTAAGAAGCTTGTTATTGATGTAATTTGTATTTATTATTCATCGTTTGGTCACATACATTAAGTATTGTGAATTATTTGTTTTTCATCGTTTTAGTCACATACATTAAGTATTATGAATTAGTAATTTTTCATCGTCTTAGTCACATACATTAATTGTTGTGAATTAATAAATTAGACAACTATGTCTTGTAACGTCGTTATTCATGTTGATTATGATCTGTACGATCATGTTTGTAAATTCAGTAGCATGTTAAGTTGAATTATATCGATTTGCTTATTACTAGCTTTAGTTTAAGGATTATTTAAAATAGGTCAATACCTTTAGTAACGTTTGGACATTTGAATTTTTAATGGAGTCTTCTTCGTAAGGCGGGAGGATGTTGACACTTGTCAATTATCTCAATTTAAATAAAACTAATTATAGTTGTTCATCGTTAAAATCTTTAATTTATTTAAAATTCAAATAAGCTGATTTAAAATGTTTACTGTTTAAAATATTCAAATTATCTAAATTTAAACAAAACTAATTATAGTTGTTCATCGTTAAAATCTTTAAGCTATTCAGCATTTTAAAATATTCAAATTGTCTAAATTTAAATAAAACCAATTATGGTTGTTCATCGTTAAAATCATTAATTTATCTAAGGTTCAAATAAGCTAAGTTAAGTATTCATTGTTTGAATGCTTAAGTCATCTAAAAGTCAACTAAAAATAAGTATAATTGTTCTGTGTTTAAAAGTATTTAATTTACCTAACAATCAAAACAAAATTAGTTTAATTATTTATTAGATAATATATTTAAAGTATCTAAATTATGTTCTATGTTCACCATTCTCTGAAAACGAAAACCAATAGTCAGTCATTTAATTTATAAAAATATATGTATATTTACCTGTCGCGTTTGCGTTATTCAGATTTAAATAAATGATATCTTGATTATCCATCTTATTGGGTAACACCATATTTTTTTGAGCAAAAGTTAGTTTATGTTTTTTACTTTGGAACGCTGTTGACGTTTTGAGAGAATGGCGCTTTATTTTTGACTATAAATGTTATTACTTTGATGTAAAATTCTCACTTGTCTATTACTATTCTAGAAGTTAATCATGGCTTTGAATTACTCGTGGTTTGGTCATAAAGTTAAATCTTAGATAAAAATGTTTTGTTAAAAACCTAGAATTAAATTAAATGTTTTAATGTGAAATCTAAAATCAAATAAATAATGTTTGTTAAAATTGTATTTTGAAGTGTTTTTAAACCTAATTTATTGTCTTCAATAAGATAAATATTATGTGATTACGTGGATGTGTAACATTGAGAAGGTCTTGTAAATAGAATTGATAGTCAACTTAATGTGCATTTAGTGAAAATATTGCTGTAAATTAATGGGAATACTGCAAATTAAACCGAAGCTGTGCTGATAATTGATGTCAGAGCAAGATTGTTAAAGAATTGCTAATTCCTTGTTGTATTTTCTCGGTAGTTTTGTTCTTAAATTGAAATGTATATGACAGCGTTATGTGTTTATCGATTTCCGGAAGTTTTGCTGTCATTATCAAATATATACACATTCACAGTTACATGTTTATATTCATCGATTGCTGTGCTGTTATCATCGCTTGTTCTTATTGACAGCATATATAAGTAATTTATTCATCGATTACTGGTGTTAATGCTTTCATCATCGATTACTTTGCATTACATCTGTATATGTATTATCATCGCTTGCTGTGCTGTTATCATCGCTTGTTCTTATTGACAGCATATATAATTAATTTATTCATCGATTGCTGGTGTTAATGCTTTCATCATCGATTACTTTGCATTACATCTGTATATGTATAATCATCGCTTGCTGTGCTGTTTTCATCGCTTGATAGCATATATAATTAGTTTATTCATCGATTGCTGGTGTTAATGCCTTCATCATCGATTACTTTGCATTACATCTGTATATGTACAATCATCGCTTGCTGTGCTGTTATCATCTCTGGTTCGTATTGACAGCATATGTAACTAATATATTCGTCGTTTTGCTGTGCAGTACACATATATTATATTCATCGATTGTGCTGCTGCTATCATCACTTAATCGTATTGACAACACATATAATTATTATATTCGTCGATTTCTGTGCTTATCATCGCTGAATCTTATTGACAGCATATATGATTTTTCTATTCAACGATTACTGATGCCAATGCTGTTGTCATCATTTATAAATCAATAATCATTGCAACTGTAATTACTATATTCAACCGTTACACATTCAGATTGATGTATTCAACAATTTTGAAACCACTTTATTGATGGTGGTTTGCCTTTTACTTCACTTGGATCTTGATGCGGATTGACATCTCCAACAACAATACAGTCCACTATATAATCGGCCGCATCAACCACCATGACCACCATGACCACCATGACCACCTTGACCACCATGACCACCATAACCGCCGTGACCAACATGACCATCATGACCACCGTGAAAACCATGACCACCATGACCACCATGACCACCATAACCACCATGACCACTATGAACACTATGACCACCATGACCACCATGACCACCGTGAACACCATGACCACCGTGACCACCATTACCACCATGACCACCATAACTACTATGACCACCATGACCACCATAACCACCATGACCACCTTGACCACCTTGACCACCATGACCGCCATGACCAACATGACCATCATGACCACCGTGAAAATCATGACTACCATGACCAGCGTGACCACAATGACCACCGTGACCACCATGACCACCATAACCACTATGACCACCATGACCACCATGACCACCATGAACACCATGACCATCATGACCACCGTGAACACCATGGCCACCATGACCACCGTGACCACCGTGACCACCATAACCACCATGACCACAATGACCGCCATGACCACCATGACCACCATGACCACCGTGAACACCATGACCACCATGACCACCGTGACCACCATAACCACCATGACCACTATGACCACCATTAACCATGACCACCGTGAATACCATGACCACTGTGACCACCATTACCACCATGACCACCATAACCACTATGACCACCATGACCACCATGACCACCTCGACCACCGTGACTACCATGACCACCATGATCGCCATGACCAACATGACCATCATGACCACCCTGACCACCATGACCACCGTGACCACCATGACCACCGTTACCACCATAACCACCATGACCACTATGACCACCATGACCACCTTGACCACCATGACCACAATAAACACCATGACCACAATGACAACCGTGACCACCGTGACCACCATGACCACCATGACCACCATGACCACCATGACCACCGTGATCACCGTGAACACCATCACCACTATGACCACCATGACTACCATGACCACTATTACAACCATGACTACCATGACCACCATCTACAATCGACACATCCATATAACATTTAGTACAATACTAAATAAATAACGGTGCATGCACAATGTATGGGTTTTTCCTCATGAGATTTGAGCAACTTTTTATTGTTATTTTTTAATAGAAAAACAATGCTTTAAAATGTAGGTAGTTCAATTCTCTACTAATCATGAGGAAAAAGTTAAGAAATTTTTAACTTTTTCATTGAGGAAAAAGTATTTCAAAAATAAATTTTTTTTCCCAAAATAAATATTCATACAAACTTTCATGAGTAAAAGTATTTTCATTGTGCATGCTCTGTTAATAAAAATAAAATTATCAAAACAAAATTAAAATTTATAAAAAATAACGTAACCGAAAATCGTGACGATTTTTTAAAATTTTATACTGCTTTAAAATTTCTCTCATACGCCGATAAAGAAGTTTCACTTCAAAAACACAAAATGGACTTGGTTCACTTGTATTCTGATATTATTAGTGTATTCTGTATTGTATTGTATTCTGATATTATATTATTCTCCATATTATTATTAAAACAGTTGTTAACATATTTGCATATATTTTATAGACCCCTTGCAATAACAATAATAGATTTGAAAGTAATGGAGATTTTTGTTTATGTTTTTCAAGACTTTAAGTCTTATCGACCTATGTTTAATATTCTAATTTATTGTTTTTTTCCCAGACTTGGGTATCAGATTTTTAAGGTCACTTTTCTTTTTCGGTGTGAGTTAAGTAAAAAACATTTTTTGTTTCAATTAACTATATTTCGCCAATTATTTGTTGGCATCTTCAGGTTAAAATAATTCTCTATTTCTCTATTCTTTAATTTATTAACTTTATTTAATGTGTGTAGTGAATTTAGTTTAGTAGTCAATAACCACCAAAACAAAAATAGAATACCCAAAATTTATTTTAACCTGAAGATGCCAACAAATAATTGGCGAAATATAGTTAATTGAAACAAAAAATGTTTTTTACTTAACTCACACTGAAAAAGAAAAGTGACCTTAAAAATCTGATACCCAAGTCTGGGAAAAAAACAATAAATTAGTAATGGAGAAGCATATTTCACTCAATAAGTAAAACACTTTAAAATTGTAGCTTTGATATTGTTCATAATCTTTTTCTTCGGTACTAAGGTTCCAATGCAAATTCTTGGTTCATCAATGTTTTTGGAACATGTGATGGCAGTTCTGCTAATGCAAGCAGGTTTGTTTAATCATATATAAGCAATGCTTATATGTATCGTATTGGTGCTAATGCCTAGAAATATGTACATATTTTATATAATTGCAAACCTGAGAACATATTTGTTGTAAATTGGAAATATTTGTTAAAAATAATGTGTTGGAGTTCAATGCACAAAATTTTCATATAAATGTACATTTCATACAAATGTATATTTGTTTGTCACATTATACATTATTAGGTGCGTTCCATTGAAAATCAAACTTGCTCAAATTTGCTTTGATCTATACTCTACTTCAAATAGTGTAGTTGAAAAGTACAAAGGAGCTCAAATAAAATATGGAGAAACGATTTTTCAAAATACATTATAGATGGCACTTGGTGAAGCAATTTAAAGCATTTGGTAAGCAGATATAAGGTAAACCGGTAAAACAGAAAACTTCTGTACTACAGTAAATACATAAAATGTAAGCAAAATTAAAATTATACAATGGCGATAAACTTTAAATTATCCAACAAGACGAGTTTTTTTAATTTTTTACTAAAACTTAATTTATCGTTGCCAAAAAAAACAATAACAATTTAAATTTTTTCAATCAACTGTCATAACAATAAAATACAAAACTGCTATAACAACTTTTCATCAACACCATCTATTGTATTTTTTTTATTATCTTGCAGTCTTTATTCTAAAATTTTTATTTTCGAATTTTATTTGAATTTTATTTTAAATCTCTGTTTATATTTTTCTTAAATATAAGCACAGCTGCAATTAAATATATGCCTTAATAGTATTTCCAATAATATTGAAAAATGTGTGGTTATATTTTACTTATTTTCAAGTTTTTGGCGTTCCATTGGCGATCTACTCAAAAGCTGCTTTGAGCAGATATTTTGTCCCAAAGGAACGCATGTATTAACTATTCATTTCAATGATAATTCCGAAAAGTGAAAAAACAAATTGGTCAAAGATAACTAAGCGAATAATTCGAAATTTGAATAAAAATCCAAGTATAAAATATAATCAACATTTAGGCAAACCCTTAAGAAAATTAAAATTATTAATTAAACAAAAACTAAATTAAATCTTAAAATGTCGGCTCCGAGGTGCATTAGTACCTGTCAATTGCTTTCTCCTGACAAAATTTCATCCTCCTATGTGCTCCAGATTTCTCTGGAGAGCGTACGCAGGCAGACAAACACTTTGTTTTATTATTATAAATATAAATAGAAGATTATGATTGATTTAGTAATTTCGTCTTTATTACCATACAGCATAAGGTTGATTTGGAAATTTCGTCTTTATTACCATACAGCATAAAGGTTAAAATAACAGCAAATAACAGCGTGACGCGGATTCTCGACCAACACCCAATCCCAATTTGTATAACGTGCGCAAAGAAGTATAACTTCAAAAATGATGGATTTTGGGACGAGCAAAAAGGTTTGCGAGTTCCAAAATCCATTTTTAGTCCGAGTAAAACATTTAAATTTTCTCTAACCGTTATTTTATCTATTATTTAATAAAACTTAACAAAAATATTCAACATTTGAATTATATATAATTTACGTCTTAAACTAAATCCAAGCAACCATTTCAATTTTTTGTCAAATAATAATGAATTTCGTATTTCAACTTTGATTTTTTTTTTTTCAAAGAATACAGGTTTAATTATTTTTTATCCTCGGACAAAACATTATAATTTTTAGGGACTGCTACAAAGACAACTAGGTAGATGCAATGCAGAAATGCCATATTTTTTTGCAAAACATATCCAAACAAAAAGCAATTTTTAGTTCGGTTGGAGACAAAATAACATTAATTTAATTTTTCAATCTTTTCTGATTTTAGAGAAGCACAACAACAACAGTTCAACTCACAATATGGTGACAGTCAAAAGGGTGGAAAAACAAATTTACCACCACCCTTAATGCGTTCTAGAACCTTACCAGCGATAATTGTACCAGGAATATCAATACTACAAACCCAAATCGATTCGAATCGTTTAAATGCAGGTAAATAAATGTTTAATGCTGAATGAAGTAATTTTCATATGGTTTAACTTATCATAGTCTTTTTAACTACATACTAAGCAGTAAAACAAATTAAACACAATCAAAGAACATTAAAAATAATTTTTTAATTGAAATAAAAACACTTGTTTCTGTTTGGCAAAATACTATTTAGTTAATATTTAATAAAATATAAATAATTAAAAATAATCACAATGAATATCAATATTGGTTGTTACACCATCTACGGGGCTTACAAATCACTAAAGAAATTTAATATAATTTTAATATTAATTAAAACTAATACAATTACAACTTACACGTAATCAAACATACAAAAGAAAATACATATATGTACTCTCAAGGCTATTGCTAGGATAGGCAAAATAATTGAAAAAATTAAATTTGAAGCATTATATCATTATTCATGGAAAATCGAATCAAGACGTAATGGTGTGAACCCGACCTTTTCTGATTTGTTTGAAACTTCACCTCTCTTAAGTTGGAAAGACCACCTGAGCAGAATCGACTCGGGCCTTTTGCATTATTTAGTACTTATTTTGTACTAATTTGTACCATCAATAAAAATTTTGTACCACGTGCCGTTACGACAAAACCCGTGGCGCTGCTAGCTTAATATTAAGCTAGAAAGACCATCTATGCAGAATCGACTCGGACCTTTTGCATTATTTAGTACTTATTTAGTACTAATTGGTACCATCAATAAAAATTTCGTACCACGTGCTGTTTAGGAGAAAACTACCCCCTAATTAATAGTAGCCTGACAAGCAAAGTAGGCTTTTGCATGAGCAGACCCGATCTTCACTTCTTAATTCGAACCATTATAGTTTGTGCCGATAAAATATGAACTTTCAGATTTTCTACCCCTTGCCGTTTAGGAGAAAAATACCCCTAATTAACTCTAGCCTCACAAGCAAAGTAGGGTTTTGCATGAGCAGACCAGATCGTCACTTCTAAATTAGAATCATCATAGTTTGTACCGATAAAATATGAACTTTCAGATTTTGTACCCTTTGCCGTTTAGGAGCAAACTACCCCTAATTAACTTATGCCTCACAGGCAAAGTAGGGTTTTACATGAGCAGACCGGATAGTCACTTCTAAATTAGAATCGTTATAGTTTGTACCGATAAAATATGAAGTTTCAGATTTTGTACCCCTTGCCGTTTAGGAGAAAACTACCCCTAATTAACTTTAGCCTCACAACAAATTTAGCTTTTGCATGAGCAGACCCGATCGTCACTTCTAAATTTGAACCATTATAGTTTGCACCGATAAAATACGGACTTTAAAATTTTGTACCCCTTTCCGTTTAGGAGAAAACTACCCCTAATTAACTCTAGCCACGCAAGTAAAGTAGATTTTTGCATGAGCAGACCCGATCATTACTTCTAAATTCGAACCATTATAGTTTATACCGATAAAATATGAACTTCCAGATTTTGTACCCCTTGCCGTTTGCGAGAAAACTACCCTTAATTAACTCTAGCCTCTCAAGCAAAGTAGGCTTTTGCATGAGCAGACCCGATCGTCACTTCTTAATTCGAACCATTATAGTTTGCACCGATAAAATATGAACTTTCAGATTTTCTACACCTTGCCGCTTAGGAGAAAACTACTCCTCAATAACTCCAGCTTCACAAGCAAAGTAGGGTTTTGCATGAGCAGACCGGATCGTCTCTTCTTAATTAGAATCATTATAATTTGTACCGATAAAATATGAACTTTAAGATTTTGTCCCCCTTGCCGTTTAGGAGAAAACTACCCCTAATTAACTTATGCCTCACAAGCAAATTTAGCTTTTGCATGAGCAGACCCGATCGTCACTTCTAAATTAGAACCACTATAGTTTGCACCCATAAAATATGAACTTTCAGATTTGTTACCCCTTGCCGTTTAGGAGAAAACAACCCCTAATTTACTCTAGCCTCACAAGCAAAGTAGATTTTTACATGAGCAAAACTGGTTATTACTTCTAAATTAGAACCATTATAGTTTGTACCGATTAAATATGAACTTTCAGATTTTGTACCCCTTGCCGCTGCACCGGTAAAATATGAACTTTCAGATTTTGTACCCCTTGCCATTTGCGGAAAACTACCCCTAATTAACTCTAGCCTCACAAGCAAATTAGGCTTTTGCATGAGCAGACCCGATCGTCACTTCTAAATTAGAACCACTACAGTTTGTACCGATAAAATATGAACTTTCAAATTTTGTACCCCTTCCGTTTAGGAGAAAACTACCCCTAATTAACTCTAGCCTCACAAGCAAATTTAGCTTTTGCATGAGCAGACCCGATCGTCACTTCTAAATTAGAACCATTATAGTTTGCAGCGATAAAATATGAAGTTTCAGATTTTGTACCCCTTGCAGTTTAGGAGAAAACTACCCCTAATTAACTCTAGCCTCTCAAGCAAAGTAGGCTTTTGCATGAGCAGACCGGATCGTCACTTTTAAATTAGAATCATTATAGTTTGTATACCGATAAAATATGAACTTTCAGATTTTGCACCCCTTACCGTTTAGGAGAAAACTACACTTAATTAACTTTAGCCTGGCAGAGGGTTACCACGATAGCAAATGTCTGACAATGGGTGACGTGACTTCTAATACTATCCCGAAGAATATATTTTTTTTTTTTTATTTATTATTTCTACGGGATTCACTACCATATAACAAATTGAAATATAATATAACATTTTAATCTAAAGGTTTAACATATTGTTCAATTATATATTTTGACATTATCATTTAATAGTGTTTTGAAATATCCTAGTGACGGGTGAAATAAATCAATCCACGTTGCATGTGTATTGGCCAGCAAACATATATTGTATATTGTAGACTTATCAGCGACTGATCTATAAGCATAAGGAATTTGAAAAATAATTATATTATTTCTGAATTTACGTGCAGGAACATAAAAATTTAGTTGCGAAAGTAGGTTTGTAGAATCCAGTTTGTTGTTGATGATATAATAAAGAAATAATAATTCATGGCAATTTCTACTCGACTCCAGTGTACATATATTCAGTTTCTTGGCGATGTAGGTATAATCATGTTCAAAATACGGTATTGGCTCTCTAAGTTTGTATGCAGCGAAACGGAAAAAAAGATGCTGTACTTTCTCAATATCATATATTAAATAATTTACTGATGGCGACCAGATTATAGATGCGTACATGAGGATAGATTTAACAGATGTATTGTATAACATTGTAATAGCACTGATACTGTTGAAATCCTTGGCAGTGTTTTTTAGTACCCACAAGGCTTTTTTTGCTTTTGTAATAATGTAGTCAATGTGGTCACTAAAACTAAGATGTTTATCAAAAACAATACCCAAGTCTTTCACTGTATCTGTGTACTCCAGTCGCACGCCATTAATGTAAAAATCAAAATCACCAAGTTTACCGCCAAACACCATGATTTTGCACTTTTTTTCATTGAAATCCATACCATTTTTTTTGTTCCAAATAACAACACTCTGCAAGTCTTGATCAAGGAGTTCCAAATCATTATAGTTTCTTATATTTCTATACAACTTCATGTCATCTATGAACAAGAGAAAATTTGAGAACTTGATCACATCTTTAATATCGTTGATAAAGATTATATAAAATAAAGACGCTAAATGGGAGCCTTGTGGAACACCAGATGTTACTAGTATACGTTTTGAAATATAGTTGTACATTTTGACAAAATGTTTTCGACCTTTCAGATACGAGCCACACCATTCCAAAATATTAGCTCCAATCCCATACATTTTGCATTTTTGAAAAAGTAAATCAAAATCAACTGTATCGAATGCTTTTCTATAGTCTGTATATAATACACAATATGCAAAACTTGTGCAAAACTTGTTGATAAAAGATTCAATAATATTTTCTTTATATTCAAGCAAGTTGGTAGTTGTTGACTTCTTTGGAATGGAACCATGTTGTTCATCTATTATAAACTTGTACATGTAACTAGACAGCTTATCATATATAATCCGATCTAATATTTTGACAAATGTATTAGCAATCGTTATCGGTCTATAATTGCTGACATCGTTTTTATTACCAGATTTGTACACAGGTGTTACATAACTTTCCTTCCACTTCGCTGGATAAACTGCTGTATGTATTGATTTATTAAACAGAATGAGTAATAGTGGTGTTAGATAATCTGCTACGGATTTTACAAACAAAGGATGTATACTGTCGGGTCCCGGACATGTATCAACCTTTAATTTATTTATTGAGATTTCAATATCCTCAGTGGTAATGACCAAGGCATCAAAGCTGTAGTGTCTGTGTGCAAAACTATCAATAATATTTAGTGGTGATTTTCGGTATACAGCTCCAAAATAGTTAGCAAACAGATCAACAATACTTTTCCCATCATTGGCCGTTCGATCTTTAAGGACCATTTCAGTTGGTGTATTTGACCGTTTGGATTTAACAAAATTCCAGAATCCTTTTGTGCTAGTGTTCAAATTGGCTTCAATAACGTTAATTTTCTCCTTATAGTCTCTCTTAGTTAAATATTTACATAATGACCGCTGTTTTGCAAATTCGTTTTTATCGAAGAGATTGGTTGGTTTCCTTATAAACAGATCGAAGAGGTTGGTTTCCTTATAAATGCGATGTAATTTCTTTTTCAGAATTATTGCATTACGTAATTGCACAGCGTACCATTCAGGAAAATTAGAAGATTTAATAATTTTAACAGGTATATTTTCATCTATAATTTTATACAAATGAGTATACAGTTTATCAAGTAATTCATTTACATCATCGTTGTCATCTGTTTTTAAAATATCTGTAAATTTTATTTGATTTAATTTAATTTTTATTTTCTCATAATCAGCTTTATTATAATTGTAAATTCTTTGATTGTGATGTAGTTCATTGGTGTTAGTAACATATATAGTAATATCGAAAGCAGCATGACTTGCATCTAAATTTACTAATGGATCATCACAAATATTAACCGTTAATTTTTCTGAAGAAAAGACTAGATACATTACCACAGTCATTTTTAAAATTATTGTATTGCAAAAGATTTAGTAAATTAAAATGCCTCGTAACATATTTTGCTGCTTCTCTAACACTACAACTTTTGTGATATCCTTGTAGCTTTATTTTGTTATCTTCTTCATGCCATTCGTAACCTGGTATGTTATAGTCACCGAAGATTATAATTTTGTGTTCACTATGCTCGTTTATGGCTTTCTCTAAGACCTTGATGTGCTCTTCATATTGATCTATGGTTGCATTCGGCGGTATGTAAATTAAAATTATTAATAAACGTAAATATCCTACCTTGACTGATACAATTAGCTGCTCAAACATTTGGTTGTAAACACATACAATAGAACTGGCATATTTCTTATGAACAGCAATCAGAACACCACCACCCTTCATTTTAGCAGTAGTTTGGAGATTTCTGTCACTTCTATAAATTACATAGTTATTGTTTAAAATCATTGCATCATTTACTTTATCCGTTAGCCAGGTTTCAGTAAGTGTAACAGGGGCGTCAATTGGGTAGGGCTGGGGGGGGGGCATTGGCCCCCCCCAAGGATCTGATACTATCAATACATCGATTCAATAAAACCATCCAATTGTGATAGAATTATACACTATAAAAATTTCAATGCACTGTTATTTTGTAAATGCGTCTAATTTTTAGAAGATTTACTTAACTAATATACCAATTTTATCGCATACTATTAATTGAAATATATCTGATAATATAATTATTACGATACATATTATTTTGGCCCGACTAAAGTACAGCTCACCGCAATATTCAAACCATTATCGTTCTTTGTATCAAGGACTAGAGCGCCACCGATACGAAAGGCGGTCTATTGCTTCTAATCTTCTGATGAAATGAGTTTTATAAACAAAACACGATCGTTCTTCCAAAAACGCCGTGGGTGCGTATTGTTACAAAATTCTATCGTACTATAAGGTGCGCGGCATCACCGCTTTTAGAAGAACGATTGTGTTTTGTTTATAAGATATTCGTGTCTGAGCCACGTCTGAGCCACGATTTCATTAGTATAGCGTTTCTCGAGAGTTCATAGTGCAGTATTTAACATTCAAATTTCAATTGTTATTGGCCATTGGTAATTTATATAAACTTAAAAGTAAGTACATGCAGGGGAACACAACCTAATTATACCCCACTTATTGGGAGAACCCTGACTGTTTGGTCTTGTTTTTTATTTATATATCAGTTTGTACAAACTTTACAAGACTTTTTTAAAAACAATAAATTAAAAACAATTCTAAAATGTAAAATCCTATAACATATCAAAAGTTTTCTTGATAGTTGTGCTAATTTTTATAAAATGAATGAAAATAATTACGGGAGTAATTTAAATTTATTGGGTTATTTCCAGTGATTTTATAATAGTGAATGTTTTATAATGGACAAGCAATATTTTCTAACGACACGAACAAATATTTAAGTTATGTAAATATTTTCAAAGTATGTGAAAACTTGAAAACTTGCTATGAAAACTTGCTGTCAAATTCATTTTATGAATTTATAATTCATAAAATAGCAAAAATTATATGTTTGGTTGGTTATAATAAAATCCAAAACGTATCCTAAACGTCAATCTTTGTTCATTTTTTTTATACAGTCACAGGGAGGGAGAAAATATTATTTTTTTGTGGTAGGTTTCTCTTATAGATTTAAAAGAAGCTCGCAATAATTGTACAATTTTGAATCAAATGAAAAATTTACGCACGTTTATGGGTAGTAAGCTGACCAGACGTCCCACGCTGCATGGAAATGTCACACATTTTATTGCGTTGTCCCACGGAGAAATATGTCCCACGAAGCGTCCCACGAAACCTACGTATAGTTTGCATCTTAGTCAGAGCAATGGCTTCACAGTTTTTTCTTGCAGTTTGTATAATGTTCTGTATATGTTGATTTAACCATATTGAGAGAACAAACCAGTGCAATATTATTATGGAAAATAAAATACAAAATATTTTACTTAAAAAGATGCAGTTTTGCGTATAAATTCATAAAAATTTAAATTTTTAAACCAGAGTTTACGAGTCTTTATTCGAGCACTCATTTAAATCCTTTGAAATAATATTCAAAATTAAAATGTTCATAATTTGAATATCGTTCTTACTCTTAAGAGTAAAATTTTTGTTTTTTCGATTTTACTCCTTTGGAGCAGATTACGTTTTCCAGTTCTTTCATTCGATTTATAAAAGAAGAAAATTAATCACTCTACGTCATCCTTTATATTCATTTTTCTAACAATGCATGAATAATTGAACGAATCAAGCATTTTACGTTGAAAAGCATCAAATTTGACGCAAAAGTAAAAGTTTTGAGTATTTGAAAGAAAATATTTATTTCAATTTAGTAGCAAGAATGATATTTTATTATTTTCACTCCTGTATGTGGGAGTGTTATATTTTTTTAAGCTACGCACTGAAAGGACACAGTAAAAGAGTGTTATAAGTAGCGTTTCAAACTCTGTTTAAAACACACTTTAACTAGGAAGCTAAAAAAAAAACTATTATTTTCTGATATATAATTTTTTTTGTTGTTATTTTGTTGCAATTTGCGCTGATAACACGAACACCAATTTTAGTGGTGTCACGTCAAGGGGTGAAAATTAAAAAACAAGCTAAACTCGAATTTGAACCAGAGTGTATTGGGTATTGGATTCGCAGCCCATATTCTAAATAATGCAATAAGAAATGCTGCTGATTTAAATGGCAGGGTTAAAAAAATTTGGATATTTTACTGTCTTTACTGGAGACGTTGAAGGAGTTCTGCGGCAAAAGTAATGTCGAACATAACCAACTTATTGGATACAGTGAAACTCGCTGTCTGGCGGTAATGCCAGCACTAGAAAGAATTTAGAAAATGTACGAACCACTGCAATCACATTTCCTAACGGTTGAATGTCCAATTAAAATAAAAGAATTTTTTGAAGTATTAAATAGTAAACAAATAGTAAAGGAAAGCATTGGATAGTAAATTTATGCACAATCTAGTTAGCACGTTTTCACCGTTCCACTTTCTCGCAATAGAAATTCTAATTAGTTAGTATTTGGAAGAATTTTTGCATTTTGTCCCACATTTTAACGATTTGGCTCTGGTCAGTTTAGACATAGCTCTTTCTCTCTGGGACAAATAAAGGAAAACAAACAAACAAACAAACAAAAAAACGATTCGACATAAGAGGAGTCACGTAGGGATTGCAATCCAGTGGTGTTTTATGGATCCTGGGACTATGTGACTCATAAATTTTAAATCCCGGGATGCCCGGGATCTAAAAAATCGTATTGAAAAATCATCCTTTTTTTTCTATGCTGCACGATCTGCTGTCGTTTACAAATTCACTCTCTGAACAGTTACAAAGCAAAGATATAATAATTTCTAGCACAAGCGCTTTAATTAAAACTACTGTCTTGATGCTTAAACAATGCAGAGATTATACTAAATTTAAAATTATTTTTAACAAATGAAGGGATTTTGCAGAACTTTGCGGCATTCGCTTCGATGAAACAACACCAGAAGACTAGCAGAGTAACCAATGTATGCATTTAAATATATGTGTGTATAAAAACGTGTATGTTATGTTTTACGAAAAAAAATTTTTTATGTGATTTAAATTCTCGCCCCCCCCCAAGATTTTGGTGAAATGACGCCACTGAAGTGTAATGATATCATATTGTTTTAAAGTATTAGTTGTATTAGTATTAAGATCGAAAAGTTTGTTGGATATGCTTCTGACGTTTTGCATGTACATAAAAAGATGTTGTTGGCTGTTAGTAGAAATTGCTTTGTGTTGTTTTATTAGTTTTTTGTCACAATGGTTGGATAACCATTTAGATATTTGATTCTACAGTTAGTTTCACCTGCCTGGACTTTTTCGTTGAGTTGTGATTGAACGGTTTTTAAATTTTTTAACTCATTTGGTGTTTTATCAGTAGTTATAAACACTTTTTCTTGAAACAAGTTACTTAATTTCTTGTTATTTCTTACAATCCGTGCGACTGAAGCGTACAACGTAAAGGTCTTACTTTGTTAGTAGTATAAACACCGAGTCGCGCGACCTTGACATTGTTTGTTAAATGGGCATTGCCTTGGAATATAACCTGTACTCTACTTAAATCTTCTTGCGGGTTATTATTATCATTTAAATTGAAAATTATCATGTTATTCTGCCGATTTTGCCTATCATTTAATTCGCGAAATATCTGGGTTTCAATTGACGAACAAATTTTGTTATCAAATTCTGTATTAAAAAATTACCTTTTATACTTTAACGAAACTTTGGAGGCCCCTTTGTTACCTGCTCCCTGTAAAAGCCACCATGATCCAAACTTCAAATCTCGCCAATCGTTCCTACCTGAGTAGGGGGTTTGCGCAGAAAAACTTTCAGCTTTTATAAAATAACGAAGGTCTGGCCGTCGCGGGCTCTTGCTCTATTAGGTAATTTAGAAGAATTATACTGTAGTGAAATTGTATCTTATTTAAAATTTTCTTTTGTTAATCCGATGATTTTTTTTGCTGGGTTTTAATTATGTTTTTTTTTTTGTAATATTAAACAGTTTTTTTTGAATTTACAAAAGTTTTCGTTGTTCTTGGTGGATGATAATATACGTTGCATTTAATATGATATATTAAGTTTCCTTTTGATTGGTTAGAGGATGTTGTAGGACTTAAGATAATCAGGGGAGACTTATAACAACATATAGCACACTAGTCTCCATGGGTGGATTTAATGGGGAAAAGTGCTAGATACCTTCTATCTAGTGACTAAATGTTCTTCTCAATATGGTGTTTCTTTTGTGTTTTTAGGGTTCCGTACTTTAAAAAAGTAAAAACGGTACCCTATTTGTGAGACTTCGGTGTCCGTCCGAATTTCTACATAATCAATTTACTCACAAACTATAAGTGCTATCAACTTGAAATTTTCTACAGTTTTTAAACGTGTTTTTCCACGCCTACTGATAACAAAAAAATTCAATTATTTGTTTTAATCTATATTTTATGAACATAGATAAGGAGATAGTAAAACAAAAGTTTTTTGTAACGAATCGAGTTTGGTCTAGAAAAATCGAGAAAGTTCAAAATATTTCAAAAAAAAATTTCAATGATTTTTCGACTGCTTAGTTTTTTTGATATTGCCATAAACGGGTATTGTCTTTCCTGTCCCCCCCTTTAACTTCGAACATTAGAAAAGAAAAAATTTGAAAAAATTCATGGTTATGGTCAATGTTGTAAAGATTGAATCAAAACTATAGCGGTCGGGTCATCATTTCAAATGTGATTCTGAGGGGGTTGAGAGTAGAAATATTGAAGAAAAATTATTTATGACCTTGTTGAGTGGGGTGTCATATGAAAGGTGATTTTTTTTCTAGTCCAAGCCAATTTTTTTTGCAATTTTTAAAAGCGCAGTTTTTGAGTTATGTTAAAAAATGTGACAAAAATTTCCTGTCCCCCCCCTCTTAACTTCGAACATTACAAAAGAAAAAATTTGAAAAAATTCATAATTATGGTCAATGTTGTAAAGATTGAATCAAAACTATAGCAGTCGGCTCATCATTTCAAATGTGATTCTGAGGGGCTTGAGAGTGGAAATATTGAAGAAAAATTATTTATGACCTTGTTGAGTGGGGTGTCATATGAAAGGTGATTTTTTTTCAAGTATAAATCAATTTTTTTTGCAATTTTCAAAAGCGAAGTTTTTGAGTTATGTTAAAAAATGTGACAAAAATTTCCTGTCCCCCCCTCTTAACTTCGAACTTTACAAAAGAAAAAATTTGAAAAAATTCATGGTTATGGGAAATGTTGTAAAGATTGAATGAAAACTATAGCGGTCAGCTCATCATTTCAAATGTTATCTTGAGGGGGTTGAGGGTGGAAATTTTGAAAAAAAAATATTTTTGACCAAGTCGATTGGGGTGTCATATGAAAGATTGATTTTTTTCTAGTCCAAAACAATTTTTTATGTAATTTTAAAAAGCGCAGCTTTTGAGTTATGTAAAAAAATGTGAAAAAAATTTCCTGTCCCCCCCCCTTAACTTCGAACATTACAAAAGAAAAAATTTGGAAAAATTCATGGTTATGGGAAATGTTGTAAAGATTGAATGAAAACTATAGCGGTTGGCTCATCATTTCTAATGTTATTTTGATGGGGTTGAGGGTGGAAATTTTGAAAAAAAAATATTTTTGACCTTGTTGAGTGGGGTATCATATGAAAGGTTGATTTTGTTCTAGTCCAAAACAATTTTTTATGTAATTTTCAAAAGCGCAGTTTTTGAGTTATATTAAAAAATGTGAAAAAAAATTCCTGTCCTCCCCCTTAACTTCGAACATTACAAAAGAAAAATATTTGAAAATATTCATGGTTATGGGCAATGTTGTAAAGATTGAATGAAAACTATAGCGGTCGGATCATCATTTCAAATGTTATTTTGAGGGGGTTGAGAGTGGAAATTTTGACAAAAAATAATTTTTGACCCCCACACGGCATATGAAAGGTGAATTTTTTTCTAGTCCAAAACAATTTTTTTGTAGTTTTCGTTTTTTTCGGTTTTGATTCATTTGATTAAAATTCTAAAATTGTGTTTTGTGCAGGACTATTCACGTAAAATAATCGTAGAAGAGGATAAATTTTACTACGTTGTAGGAAATGTATATTATAGTAAATATTGAGTGAAACGAAGTAAAGAAATGAACAAACAAGATCAGATTAGATCAACACAGTTTAACAAGTCAGATGAACTAAACTTCAGGCGAAAGGCGTTAGGTTGAAAAATTATGCAATAACATACCAGATACCTGTTTGCTATTCGATAGATTATCATTTAATATGGTTGCATTGCAAATGTTCTCTGTGAAGTTGATCACTAATTACAAACATTTTTGAAATTTTTGAACTATTGAACTACTGTTGAACTAGAAAATTGTTACAGTCAAGTTAATCGAGGTTGGGGATCTGTTCTTTTCGTTAAGTCTGATACAGTACCACCAGTGCAGAAAAATAGTAGCCACCATCACTTTGAGTTTAGCTCTGCTGGCAGTCATTGTGAATGTTCAACTAGCTGAAGTACAAATCCTGTTGGTATACTATACCGATCTCCCCAATGTTCAGTAGACAAATCAGTCGACTGTGTTAACAATGCACTCGTTGGAAATAATTTGACGACACTTTTTCTCCGTTTTTTCGGTTGGTTTCAATAAAAATCCTCAAAACTGGCTCTCAAACTATTTTCTACAAAAAAATTTACAAAGAAAAATTCATGAACCAACAACAGTTGAGGCTACCACAATTGATAATGTATTTTCCAATATAAATAATTTAGAAGCTGGCGTTATTGAAGCTTTCTTTAGCCACCATAAACAGCTTTGGGTAAGATTCAACCCAACTTGAAACTTTACTTACAAAAACTGTTTTTTTCTCATATTATATACACGGAACCCTCAGCGAGCGAATTATATTCGCACTTGCCTGACTTTTTTTTTTTATTTCGTTTTGGTTTCTACAATAACATTCAGACTCAGAACACCTTTTAGGTAAAAAGCTGCACTCTCATGCTTTTACGAAATGCCTAAGTCATCCCCACACCCACTTCTCACTGATCTACTAGCCAAGGCAGATGTGCTGCGTCTTAAGGTAATTAATTTCGTAGAGGAATTCTGTTCGCAATTCTCTCTGCGATGGAGAGAATTTTGATTCATTCCGCGACATTCTATTTATAATTTCGGTTACTGGGCGATTTCTACTATATTAAAATATTCCGCAACATGGTATAAGTGAAAACGAATTGTTTGCAAAATTTATGAAAAATATGTGACAGAGGAAAAGCTTAAGAATTGGCACAATGAGTCTATTTCTAGAGAAAAATATTCTTTTTAAAAATGAATGATAGCAACCGATTAAGCCGTTTACTATTCTTTCCTAAGCAGGTTTTTAATGAGAATTAGTGGTTTTGAATCGATCCTCTTTTCCGATAGAAACGGCAGGAATAATCATTATCGTGAAACAATGAACCTACAGAAAGTGTATTCTTAAGGTAACCAGTCGTCCACCTTTTGGAAGGACAATTCTTCTTTTGTAGGTTCTGTCCTTCCTCGGAATTTGTCCTCCTAGCTGTCCTAGCGATTTTAAAACTAATCTGTTAATCTCTGTATTCAGAGACGTTTTTATTAGTAATCAGCCATTTATCAATTCAATTTAATTTTTTTTAACAAAGTATTGGAATTGCTCATTCAAAAGGGTGTTGTTTTCCATCATGACAAAACAGACTACACATTTCTTTGATTATCAAAAATGATTGAATTGTTAACTGGGTTAGCAGTTTGGTGCAGTCAATGTATATAGCCCAGATTTTGCTCCATCTGACTATCATTTATTCCTGTCTTTGGAAATAATCTTTGATGAGAAAAAGCTTGCCGACAAAAGAGTCACCAAAAATCACTTGAATAAAAAGATAAGCTTAAATAAAAAAAAGTCCAAGCGGCACGTATATCCGCTAGAAATAGGTAGATTTCGAGATCAGACAGTTTTGTGTGCCAGTAGAATCTGATGTATCAGATTAGTTTAAACAAAACAAACTAATTTCAAACAGATATCGAACAAATTTTAAAAAGAAAATTAGCTACCTATAAGAAAAATTATATCTATCCAATTTTGCAACAAACAAATATCAAATCTACCACAGAACATGTGTGTGACAATGTATGACACAAACCTACTCCATATCATATGTCGTCCAATTGCTGCAAAATATCAAAATAGTTTATTTCTAAGAAAAAAAAATTAATTTCTTCTATTCAAATCTTTTATTTTTTTGACTTTTATAAGGTTGACATTGACTATTATAAGGTTTTTGGAAATTGAAGTTGAGGATTGTTGCAAACTTTTTTGTTGAAGCCAATAAGTCAAAAACCTCTAACTGCAGAGGTTTATATTTATAAGAAACGTATTAAAATGTTTCCACAGATTCTAAATTTATGAAGATTTTAAAAATATTAGTATCCAAACGGCCGTTATAACGGATTAAAAAAACCACTTTTTTTTTCTAGTATAAAGCCTCTAGTGCCTTAACCATGTGTCAGATTTTTCTGATTTACGAATTTGTCCAAGATATTAATAAAACACACATTTTTAAGAAAGGTTTTTTGATCTGGCTCCACAAATGCAACTGTGAGAGCGCCGGTTGATTCAAACGCACTTTGTGTTTTACAAGCTTTTTTGTTGGAGCCGCTCACTCAGAAACCTCCAACTGCGGAGGTCTTTTTTTTTAAAGAAAGAAACTGATTAAAAAGGTTTCAAAGATTCTAAATTTATGAAGTTTTTAAAAATATTAGAATCCAAACGGCCGTTATAACGGATCTAAAGAACAGAGTTTTTTTCTAGTATAAAGCCTCTAGTTTCTTAACCATGTGTTGGATTGAGCTGATTTACGAACTTGTCCAAGATATTAATAAAATGCTCATTTTTAGAAAAGGTTTTTTGATCTGGCTTTACAAATGCGACCGTGAGAGTGCCGGTTGTTTCAAAAAAAAATTTTTTTTTGCAAACATTTTTGTTGGAGCCGCTCACTCAGGAACCTCTAACTGCAGAGGTCTATTTTTAAAACAAATTGATAAAAAGATTCCAAAGATTCTAAATTTGTTAACCTTTTTGAAATATTAGTATCCAAACGGCCGGTATAACGGTTTTAAAAAATAAATTTTTTTCAGAAAAAAGCCTCTAGTTTCTTAACCACGTGTCGGATTTTGCTGATTCACGAAGTTGTCCAAGATATTATTAGAACACACAAATACAGAAAATTTTTTTGATCTACCTCAACAAATGCGACCGTGAGAGTGCCGGTCGTTTTCGTTATACGATATGAGGTATATATATATATATATATATATATATATATATATATATATATATATATATATATATATATATATATATATATATATATATATATATATTTATATATATATATATGTATATATATATATATATATATATATATATATATATATATATATATATATATATATATATATATATATATTTATTTATATATATATATATATATATATATATATATATATATATATATATATATATATATACGTAAATTTTTTTTTGTTTTTTCGTCTCCGCTTATCATATATAGTCGTTTGGCACAAAAATTTTTCCGAAATTCCGAGATGAAGCCCATTGCAATAGGTAGATTTTTATATGAAATCTACCTAAAACTAAGAATAACAGAACTATCCTGCAATTTTCATAAATGAAATTACTTAAAAGTAAAACCTACAAACATGCAATTTGCAATCAAAACTACATTCGACATCACACGATGTTACATAATATCAGTGTTAGTTCAACATGTTTAAGAAAATAATTAATTTTTACATCCATTTATTTGGAAAATATTAAAATCTAATTGTTTACCGTTATTTGGGATTATTTTGATCTTTTTGAAAATGAAAAAAATTGATGAAACCATTCCAAGAATTAGCGTTTTGTAGTATTAGTTTTTGGTTAGAGCAGATTGCTCAGGCACCTGTAACTGACAAGGTCTGAATGTTTAGATAATGAGAAATTGTTTTTCTAAAACTATAGATTTTTAAATTTTATTAATTTATTTTGTCCCAAACGGCTGTTATTATGTTTCTTTTTTTTTTATTCAAAATTAGGCATGTTTAGTGTTAATTATAATAAATTAACGTCTCTGAATATCCGAAAATACCATGCCCAACTAAGAATTGGGATTAAATTTCAATATTTATTCAGTTTCTTTAAGAAAATTATGGAATCAATAAAAATAAAAAATCACGCTGAAACGCAACAGTTCTACACCTTTTTATATGAACTGAAAAAAATGGGCAACAAAATTCGCTCTGGTGTTACGCAATAGGTTTGCTAGTTCAGGTAAAATAGATTGAATCTCATTGGAAGTTTGTTCATTCATAACGCACTTATAGAAAATTGTCAGATCAGCAACATTTCGTCTGTGCTGCAAGGAATCAAGCTCATTAGTAAGAGTTGAGGTGCCAATCAGTTTAACAGCTCTACGCTGAACAGAGTCACGACAATTAATTTATTAATTAAAATAAGCGCCACCTCAGATGTGAGAACAGTGCTCCATACAGAGACGTATAAATGATTTATATATTAGTAGAAGCTGTTCGTTATTGAAAAATTTGCGACATCATCCCAAAAAGCCCAATTTTTGAACAGCGTTCTTAGCTAGGTTAAAAATATGAGAGTTTAATTTCATATTGTTTTCAAATTCTACTCCTATAAGTCTTACAGATTCTTTCTCCACAAGATCTTTGGAGTCAAACTTTAAAGGGAACGGATTAGGTGCGGAAGGTCTAGAAAAATGGCAAACCTGTTGTAAAGAGCCAAGGTCAACTAATGGCCTCTTCACAACTCAAATTTTGTCATCTCTAAGCAAAACCATTAACTTGAAAAAATTAATAAAAACAAAAATCCCAACAAAACATATAAACTAAAATTAACCATGACAAAAAACTGCATTTCAAGTATGTACTTAAATTGTTTTCCGTATTAACTGTTTTTTAAAAAGTTAAATGTTTTGTTTAACTTATATTTTTTGTTATGTTAATTTTAGTTAATATGCATAATTTGTGATTATTTTTAAATTTTTCTATATAAAGAAAAGTTAGGATAAGATTCAGAGTAGTTGAATTTAGATAGTGGAATTGAATTTTTAATTAAGTAGAGTTGCATTTTAATCAGAAAGTGGAGTTGGTCTGTAGAGTTGATATTTAGATAAGATTAAAGAATTAAATTAATTGAATTGATTTGAAGAAGGTGAAACAAACATTAAAGAAAAGTTAACAGTAGTGAGTTTAAGTTAAAAGTTAAAAGTTAAAAGTTCTGAGTTTGGATTTAAAGTCTTGCTGGGAAATAAAGGTAAAAGTTTTTTGCGTTTAAGTTAAAAGTTTTGTTAAAAGATTTGAGTTAATATTGAAAAATTGGAAATCAAAGAGTAAAACTTAAGAGTTAAAGGTTTAGAGGTTGAGTTAAAAGCCGAAAATCGAAGATTAAATTTAAAAGTTTCGAGTTGAACATTATTTATTAAAACTAACCGTTAAATTAAGTGATCAAGAAATATAAAAACTATCAAAAAAAATAATTGAACTATTAAGTGAGTTTCATTTACACTTTAATGATTATGTTGACCCTTACCATCTTGGCCACAACACTGTGCCAACACTTGGCCACAACACTTACTCGTATGAAATTCAACACTGTTATTAAAACCCCAATCTATGATTGTCGTTAGATCATCGTTTAAGGAATTTATCAAATTTGACCTACAGTTATTAAGCGCTGACGAAGAATGTATATGTAGTATACTAGTGTATACTAGTGTATGTATACTAGAATGTATACTAGTGTAAAAAGAATAACAAATTGTTGTTGCTATGGTATTTTCATTAAATTTTATAATGTTTTTAAATCAAAATAACCATGAAAAAATAGAATATGAATTTTGAATGTTATTTTGTAGATTTCTAATTTGATAATTTCTAATAAATATCGTTTATATATCATAGAAAAAATTGTATTTCCTACGCGATAATAAAACATTTTACGCTTTGTGAAATTGCCCAACTCGACGCTGACGCATCTCGTGAACAAATTTTCACTCACGAAAAGCAGCGTTTTCATCTCTTGTAGGAAAATATACTATTCTTCGAATATGTTTTTCAATATCTATTGCTCCTAAATAACAGAGTCTAGACATTTTATTGTTGACTGACAAGCACCTCCCCAAACATGACAGCAGTACTCCATACATGGACGAATAAAGGACTTGAAGATAAGCAAAATTTGCTCGGGATTGAAATACTTTTTACATCGACGCAAGAATCCTAATTTTTGCATTGCAGATTTGACGAGGTTGAACACATGTTTATTCTATTTCAGGTTATTTTGAATATCCACTCCAAGAAGTCTAACTGATTCAACCTCACGCAATTCCTCATGGTTTATTTTAATAGGGAAATTTTTATGTCGCTCTATTCGTGAAAGACGGCATAGTTTGGTTTTGGTTGGATTAAATGAAACAAGATTACGATCTCCCCATTCCATTATACGCTCCAGATTTTTGTTGATAGAATCAATTAGCAGCTCTCTATCAGTGGTAACTGCAGTATGAGATCGAAATTTGGGAGATGCATGTGATGCATGCAATGTGCTGTCATCAGCAAAACTATGGATTGGGTGCACTGTGGAAATAAGTAAGTCGTTAATGTATAGAAGAAACAAGGTTGGTGAGAGTGCAGAACCTTGGGGAACCCCAGCATTGATTGTGAAAATATTGGATGTGATACCATCTAAATTAACATGAAATTGGCGACCTGTAAGAAAACTATGAATCCATGAGACAGTAAGATGATCTATGCCACAAGAGTTTAATTTAGCTATGAGATTTTCATGCCACACTTTATCAAATGCTTTAGAAATGTCAAGTGAGATACTGAATGTTTCACCGTGGTTTTCCAGCGATTTGTTCCAGAGATGGGATACGTAGGCTAACAGATCATCTGTTGCATGACTTCTACGAAAACCATACTGCTTATCATCAATAATTCGCGACATTTTCTATCGACATTTTCTATCTATTAGATTGTAGTTAACATATTTTTCAAATATTCTAGCCAAAACTGACAGAATATCAATTGGTCTATAATTGTTAGGGTCTATCTTACTGTCTTTCTTTGATATGGGTTGAACGCTGGCCAGCTTCCAAGAATCAGGAAATAATCGGTTTTATAAGATAAATAGAAAATTTTTGTTAAAATCGGAGCTAGTTGCCTAGCAAAGTTTTTAAGAATGAGGGGTGGAATACCGTCGGGGCCAGCAGATTTGTTGATATTGATAGAAAGAATCATTTTCCGTACAATATTGCAACGAAAAATAATTGGTTTCATTTACAACTGGGGAAATGAGTGTAGGAGAATGGAGAGATTTAACTATGTTTGAGTTTTCAACGAAAATTCGACCCAAAAGATCCGCCTTCTCTTTCGAGTCGTTCAGAACTAATGTTGGAATAGAGGATCGAGTAAAATTGCTCTGGACTGATTTAACTGCCTGAAAGAAACTACGTGAGCCAGATGGGCGTTCGGCGTATTTCTTTGCTTTCTTCTGGATAAAGACGTCTTTGTCCAAGTCTATTTTGTATTTACTAATATTTTCGGCTTTCTTATACTCGCTATGGGTTTCAGGTGTTTTGTTTGTGTTATACGTCTTAAATGCTTTGCGTTTATTCCTCACTGTCTCATCAACATCCCGCGTAAACCAAGTATCAGTCTTAGGAGTGATTAATCGATTTGGAATAAACCGCCGCATTCCGTCTTTTATGATTTCCGAAATTCATATTGCCGATGTGCTAGGATTTTGATCAACCAAACAAATAGTTTTCCAAGGTGTTTCATCATAAAAGTTTCTCAGTCCCTCCCAGTCAGTGCGTTTATAATTCCAAACGCGACGAGGATTTGATATTAATAAATGGTCCGATGTTCCGAGGGGTTGTTCAACTTTTGTCTTCGTAGCATCTGGTTCGTTTGTCAAAAACAGATAGCAGGTTTCATGCAACAGTTAAGGAAAAAGCGAAAAAAAATGGCGACACGAAAGACATTAACTAAATTGACGAGTACAGATAAAAGGTTAAATTTGAAATTCTTACTAACAACTAAACGAAACTTTACATTTTTTGTTACCAGGCAATACAAAAAACATTTATGCTTTAAAACCATAAATTTATTAAATGGAACCAATAAAAGGTAAAATTTTACCTGCCTATCGCCTGGTAACAGTAAATATAAAATACCAAATAATCTTTCAATAAGGATCAATCTCACCAATTATATAATTGTACGACTTCTTTGTTCACTACACTTTTATTTTCACAAACACTAACAAAATTACTAACACAAACATTAATACACAAACACTAATACAGTGTATTTTATCATATTTTACCTTTCTCTGTCTTGATAAAGACAAACTTGCAAAAATAAAATAAAACAATAAACAATTTATTTTTTTCTTTCCGATTTTATATTTTCTTTAAAATTTAGAAGACATGAACAACCTTCTCCTTCTGACCACTGTTGATGATTGATGATGATTGTCAAACTATAATGAATCTAATTCTAATTTATAAGTGACGATTGGGTTTGCTTGTGAGGCCAGAGTTAATTAAGGGTAGTTTTCTCCTAAACGGCAAGGGGTACAAAAACTATAAGTTCATATTTTATCGGTACAAACTATAATGGTTCGAATTTAGAAGTAATGATCGGGTCTGCTCATGCAAAAGACTACTTTGCTTGTGAGGCTAGAGTTAATTAGGGGTAGTTTTCTCCTAAACGGCAGGGGAAACAAAATCTGAAAGTTCATATTTTATCGGTACAAACTATAGATTCTAATTTAGAAGTGACGATCAGGTCTGCTCATGCAAAAGCCTACTTTGCTTGTAAGGCTAGAGTTAATTAGGTATAGTTTATTCCCAAACGGCAAGGGGTACAAAATCTAAATGTTCATATTTTATCGGTTCAAAATATAATGGTTCTAATTTAGAAGTGACGATCCGGTCTGCTCATGCAAAAGCCTACTTTGCTAACAAGGCTAGAGTTAGTTAGGGGTAGTTTTCTCCTAAACGGCAGAGGGCACAAAATCTGAAAGTTCATATTTTATCGGTACAAACTATAATGGTTCTAATTTAGAAGTGACGATCGGGTCTGCTCATGCAAAACCCTACTTTGCTTGTGAGGCTAGAGTTAATTAAGGGTAGTTTTCTCCTACACGACAAGGAGTACAAAATCTAAAAGTTCATATTTTATTGGTACAAACTATAATGATTATAATTTAAAAGTGACGATCAAATTTGCTCATGCAAAAGCCCACTTTGCCTGTGAGGCTAGAGTTAATTAGGGGTAGTTTTCTCCTAAACGGCAAGGGGTACTAAATCTGAAAGTTCATATTTTATCGGTACAAACTATAATGTTTCTAATTTAGAAGAGACAAGCGGGTCTGCTCATGCAAAAGCCTACTTTGCTTGTGAGGCTAGAGTTAATTAGGGGTAGTTTTCTCCTAAACGGCAAGGGGTACAAAATCTGAAAATTCATATTTCATCGGTACAAACTATGATGGTTTTAATTTAGAAGTGACGATCGGGTCTGCTTATGCAAAAGCCTAATTTGCTTGTAAGGCTAGAGTTAATTAGGTATAGTTTATTCCTAAACGGCAAGGGGTACAAAATCTAAAAGTTCATATTTTATCGGTTCAAAATATAATGGTTCTAATTAAGAAGTGACGATCCGGTCTGCTCATGCAAAAGCCTACTTTGCTAACAAGGCTAGAGTTAATTAGGGGTAGTTTTCTCCTAAACGGCAAAGGGCACAAAATCTGAAAGTTCATATTTTATCGGTACAAACTATAATGATTCTAATTTAGAAGTGACGATCGGGTCTGCTCATGCAAAACCCTACTTTGCCTGTGAGGCTAGAGTTAATTAGGGGTAGTTTTCTCCTAAACGGCAGGGGGTACAAAATCTGAAAGATCATATTTTATCGGTACAAACTATAATGATTTTAACTTAAAAGTGACGATCCGATCTGTTCATGCAAAAGCCTACTTTGCCTGTGAGGCTAAAGTTAATTAGGGGTAGTTTTCTCCTAAACGGCAAGGGGAACAAAATCTGAAAGTTCGTATTTTATCGGGACAAACTATAATGGTTCTAATTAAGAAGTGACGATCGGGTCTGCTCATGCAAAAGTTAAATTTGCTTGCGAAAATAAAGTTAATTAGTGGTAGTTTTCTCCTAAACGGCAAGGGGTACAAAATCTGAAAGTTTATATCTTATCGGTGCAATTTATAATGTTCTAATTTGGAAGTGACGATCCGGTCTGCTCATGCAAAAGCTAAATTTGCTTTCGAAGCTAAAGTAAATTAGGGGTAGTTTTCTCCTAAACGGCAAGGGGTACAAAATCTGAAAGTTCATATTTTATCAGTACAAACTATAATAATTCTAATTTAGAAGTGACGATGGGGTCTGCTCATGCAAAAGCCTACTTTGCTTGTGAGGCTAGAGTTAATTAGTGGTAGTTTTCCCCTAAACGTAAAGGGGTACAAAATCTGAAAGTTCATATTTTATCGGTCTAAACTATAATGATTCCAATTTAGAAATGACGATCCGGTCTGCTCATGCAAAACTCTACTTTGCTTGTGAGGCTAGAGTTAATTAGGGGTAGTTTTCTCCTAAACGGCAAGGGGTACAAAATCTGAACGTTCATGTTTTATCGGTACAAACTATAATGGTTCGAATCTAGAAGTAATGATCGGGTCTGGTCATGCAAAAGCCTACTTTGCTTATGAGGCTAGAGTTAATTAGGGGTATTTTTCTCCTAAACGGCAAGGGGTGCACAATCGGAAAGTTCATATATTATCGGTACAAACTATAATGATTCTAATTTAGAAGTGACGATCAGGTCTGCTCATGCAAAAGCCAACTTTGCTTGTGAGGCTAGAGTTAATTAGGGGTAGTTTTCTCCTAAACGGCAAGTGGTACAAAATCTGAAAGTTCATATTTTATCGCCACAAACTATAATGATTCTAATTTAGAAGTGACGATCAGGTCTGCTCATGCAAAAGCCTACTTTGCTTGTCAGGCTAAAATTAATTAGGGGTAGTTTTCTCCTAAACGGCACGTGGTACAAAATTTTTATTGGTGGTACTGATGAGATAGGTTTTTCTCAACACAATTTCACTTATTAAACAACAGCACTATTAATTGTGATATTCAATTATTTATTTTGAAATAAGAAACAAACAACTTTTATTTCACTTATATATTTTTATAAATAATATTTATGTATAGTACAATATTAAACGCGAGTTTTAAATGTTGCTCGACCGAAAGCCAAAATACAAGTAATTATTTTTTAATTAAAAATGGAAGAAACAAATGAATTATTTAATCAACTTCCGTTGGACATCTTTTTAATTTATTCAAGTGTTGTCGTTATGAAAATGATTGTGTATATTTTCGCCTAGTGTCGCCGCTACAAATACTCCCCCACCAGATCAAAATTTGTAAATTTTGGTCGAATAAAAATTAAAATGTACACATACTTTATTGAGGGAATACAAAATTAAAAATTAAAATGTACACGTTTGTTGTTGCGTTGTGTATTGTTTCTGTCTGCCGACAAGATGCTGTATGCTGGTTTTAATCTGTCGATGCCAATCGTCGTGTTCTTACCGTGAATGTCCACGACGAAAAATTTACGCAGTTTGCGTACAACTGTAAACGGCCCTTCGTAAGGTGTATGAAGGGGTCCTTTTACTTTGTCCGCTCGGACAAAAACGTGTGCAGTTGTCGAGATTTTTGGGTATGAAAATGTGCCTTGGAGAAATAGGAATTAGCGTTTGCATATTACTGCGCAATCTCTTAATGAACTCAGAAGTATCCGAGGTGTTGGCTGTAGGAGAATCGACAAAGAATTCGCCGGGGATCTTAAGAGTTTGACCATACACTAGTTCTGCAGGTGTGCAGTCGAGGTCTTCTTTGAATGAAGTTCTGATGCCAAGTAAAACCAGTGGGAGTTCAGTGCTCCAATGAACGGTATTGCATCTCGCCTTAAGAGATGCTTTAAGTTGGAAGTTCGATGGAAGCGTTCGACAAGACCGTTTGGTTTAGGATTGTAAGCAGTTGTGCGGATTCAATGAGATCCTAGAAGCTTAGTGAGCTCGGTGAACAGATTGGATTCGAATTGTCCGCCACGATCTGTCGTTATGACCGAAGGAATACCAAACCTAGAGATGTATTCCTGTAAAAGTGTTGAAGCAATGGTACTTGCTGTCATGTCCTTTAATGGGTATGCTTCTGGCCAACGTGTGAAGCGGTCTACTGAAGTCAATATGTAGCTGTACCCATTTGATTGTGGTAGTGGTCCAACGATATCAATGTGGATATGTTCAAATATGAAATTTGGTAAATCAAATTTACCAATCGCAGATTTTGTGTGTCTGTGAATTTTTGATCGTTGACACGATTCACAAGATTTAGCCCATATCCCTGTGTCTACATTCATTCGTGGCCAAAAATACTTCGAAGTAATTAATTTTCGCGTTGCACGTATGCCAGGATGTGATAAACCATGTAAGTTATCGAAAATCGTTTTTCTGATGCTGTGTGGGACGTATGGTCGATTATAACCAGAAGATGTCTCGCACCAGATTTTGTCGCTGCTGCCTGATGGTTGTATGAACCTAAGTTTAACTTTTGATGATCTTGACGGTTTGTCAGGATCAATCAATTTCTTAAGCTCATCGTCCTCCTGTTGCAATTTTGGTAAGTCTTTCAAGTTGAAAGTATAAGTGTAGATTTCTGTTGAAGATTCTTCACCAGAACGTGATAAACAATCACTGACGACGTTGTCTTTACCTTTGATGTGTCGTATATCTGTGGTGAACTGTGCAATGAAATCTAGGTGACGTAGTTGTCGTGGACTAGGGTTTCTCAAACGGGATCCCGGGATCCCGTTTTCCCGGGATCCCGGGGGTAAATTTTCATCCCGTTTTCCCGGGATTTCACCCCGGGATCCCGGGTATCCCGCTAATTTTTATTAACATTTTTTTGTACTTTTTTCAAAGATATTAAAAGTTTTCTCACTCAAAAATCGAGTAGTTTTTAATTCTTTTCCCTCTGTAGTAATTAATTTCGTTCAAAATTAGGAAAATATTTTTTTGACACATATGGTATCATGGTTTTTTGTATGGTTTTTTTGACACATATAAACACAACAAATTAAAACCAATAAAACTTAAAATAGGTAGATTTTTCTGAGAAATCTACCTAAAACTTGCGCTTCATTTCTCTTAATTTATGTTTAATGGTTCTCTTGGACGGATGGTTCAATGGACGAAAATTCGGACGTCACGAAAATTCGGACAAAATTGAGTGATGGCGCTATTGACAACCTAGTTTTTTGAAAAAATGTTTAAAAATTAGTATTATGAATTTATTTTTGTTTTATTTTTATGTATTCTTTTTTATTTAATTTTTGAAGTTTTTCTAATTAAAAATAATGGAAATATAAAAATCAATAGCGCATTTTTTTGTGCTGTTTTAATTTTACACATTTTGTTACCACCCAATTAGAAAAATCTAGCTTTTTAGCGTTTCCCGGGATTTCCCGGGATCCCGGGAATTGGATATTTTTTGTCCCGGCTTCCCGGGATTTGAATTTCTACGGGAAATGAGAAACCCTATCGTGGACTTCTTAAAGTTTTAGATGAAATTGCTGTGATCAGAGGTTTGTGATCAGTGTAGACAGAGAAATTTTGACCTTCGACAAAATAGCGAAAATGTTTAATTGCGAGATAGATTGCTAGTAGCTCTCTATCAAACGCAGAATATTTTGCTTCAGTAGGAGTGAGTTTCCTGGAGAAAAATGCAAGTAGCTCCCAACATCCATTATTGTACTGTTGTAGTACAGCTCCGACTGCAGTGTTCGAAGCGTCTGATGTTATGTTGAACTGTGTGTATATATGTGAATATCTTTACTTTTACTAAATCGCACGATCAGGTGGTGAACCATTGTTTAAGCAATTTTGGATTCAATCCACCGTTAAACATCTGTTTATTTAAATAACTTCTGTTACTAATTATCTGTACTTAGTATTATAAATGAAATAGCTGATCTGCATGTTATTTGTGATTGTTATAAATTAAAGCATTTGGCTACAGAAAATTTACCACTTTGAAAGAAATTTAAATATATAAAACAGTACTGTGCATGAATAACTAACTAACAACTTACGCTTATTGATTTTTATGAAAGTGCCAATGAATCAGATGGTAAGTTTAGCTGTATTTCTGAGTACCTAAAAACATTAAATTTAAGTGATTCGAGTGTAGCAATACCATTGAATGCTGATAACATCAATACGAATTTGCATGCTATCATCCATCATAAATAAATAAAAGGATTACAGAAGTAATTGTCGTATGTGCAATCAAATATTCCGAAGCTAACGTTTGAACAAAAAACAATTTACGATCATATAATGCAAAATGTTGATAACGGGGTTGGAGGAATCTTTTTCTTGGATGCGCCAGGAAGAACTGGCAAAACGTTTCTAAAACGATTCTTAAACGATTCTAGCAGTAATTCGATCGTAAAATAGCATAGCTTAAGTTCTTGCGTCGTCCGGCATAGCTGCGACATTGCTACCAGATAGAAGAACTGCTCATTCCGCTTTGAAATTGCCATTAAACATGCAATTCATTGAAACGCCCACATGCAACATTTCCAAAGGATCGGGAATGGGAAAAGTATTGCAGAAATGTAAACTAATCATTTGGGATGAATGAATGGCGCTCAAAAAATCACTTGAAGCGCTTGATCGATCATTGCAAGATTTGCGTGGAAATACCAGACCATTTGGGAATGCATTAATATTGCTTGCAGGAGATTTCAGACAAACATTAGCTGTAGTTCCCCGATCAACACCAGCAGATGAAATAAATGCTTGCTTGAAATATTCTACTTTGTGGCGATACGTGAAAAGGTTAAAGTTATCTACAAACATAGCCGGTTGATTTAACAACAGGACGAATTTTATTGCCTCATAACTTCTGCAATTTAGTGTCGTCAAAAGAGGAATTAATTGAAAACGTATTTCCTGATATTCAAATTAATCATAAGAATCACGATTGGCTGAGTGAACGAATCATTCTTGCGGCCAAAAACAAAGACGTCAATGAACTTAACAATTTAATTCTGTCTAATATTCAAAGCGAGGAAGTCACATACAAGTTTGTAGAAACTGTCATGGAAGCAGATGAAGCAGTTAGCTATCCAACAGAATTTTTGAATTCACTTGATCTACCAGGGATGCCACCACATGTACTACAATTAAAAATCAGCGTGCCAATCATCATGTTGCGTAATATCAATCAGCCAAAACTTTGCAATGGCACGCGACTCACAGAAAAAAAATTATTGAGCAACGTAGTTTGAAAAAGAAAAAATGAAAAAAATTTGAAAAGTTTGAAATTGAAAAAAATTGTTGAGCAACAATCTTGAATGGACCTTTCAAAAGCGAAGATTTCCTCATTCCTCGCATACCCATGATACCAACGGATATGCCATTTCATTTTAAAAGTTTGCAATTCCCAATTCGATTGGCATTTGCAATCACCATCAACAAAGCTCAAGGCCAAACAGAAGGAAGTATGTGGTTTAGATCTAGATAACGATTGTTTCTCACATGGACAATTATATGTTGCGTGTTCTAGAGTTGGCAAACCAGGCAATCTCTATATCCACACAGTCAATGGATCAACAAAAACATTGTATACCCTTAAGTATTATGAAATAAAACATATTAGAAAGGTGAGTGTTTTGTTTTCTTTATTTCTTATATTCAACCAAACTAAGCCACTGCAACGCGGGTCCAGCTAGTATTTAATAAAACAGAAAAGCTATTGATAAAAAAATTGTTGAATTAATTGAACGCTTTGCTTTAAATGATTGATCTGAAACCAGGAGCTCAGAATCAGAAGTATGCACTTCCAGGGATCGATCATCTGCGTCCATATTAGCATTGTCAGAATTAACAAAAAAAGAAGAGCTGAATGAACAGAAAATTAATAAACATTTTGTGGAAAGCAATACTGAAGAATGACGTAAGGCATTCACAAATATTATTAAAAATTAAATTGACTTTTTCCAAGAACAAAATATTCGTGGCAAATGTTTAGAGAAAGCTTTCAGAAAATAAATTACTTACCATACGAATAACAAGTGACGAATTCAAGCGTATGATTGCAGCAGCTGGTCTGATTTGTATTAAACTAAGGTCGAACTTGAATAATAAAAACACTTTAGAGACAACGTGTTTCTTACGCCAATATTTTACTAACAAAAACCTTGAAAAATCTCAAGATTTAAATTATTTTTAAATTTTCTTCTTCAAAAGTGTTATTATTAATTATTACACGCCAATTTAAGTTATAAATAGTTTGCTTAAACTAATAATTTAAAAAAAAGTGAACGAAGTTTATAATTTCGGAAAATAACCGGTAAATTACCGGTTAACCGTTTTGTAAAAGTTTTTACCGTATTACCGGTAATTAAAAATGTCGGTAAATTTGCAAACCCTAATTACAGGTCGTTGATCTTAATGTGATGTGTCATTTGTTTTAACCTAGTTTAATATTATTTATTTCATTCATTTTATGTCATAGCAAAATTGTTTTTAATTATGTGAATTTAGTTTATTTTATTTTATGTTATTTTAATTACAGTTATTTATTATAATGTGAATTCAAATTGTTTTCTAAAAATACTAAATGCCAATATACCTGCATACGATTAGGATCATGATTAAATAGTAATGGAATTGATCTGCAATATCACATAAAGTAGGTTAAAAGTCAATTTTAATTTAATTTATATATTATATAAGAAATTTTTTAATTTTTGTGATAAAATCCTGTTCTTGTTGTTCACAGTTTACACTGATGAGGAGGTCAACAATAACCTCGAAATATTTGTTCTAAATTAAATAAATTAAGCAATTATTGGTCTAGAGCTTGCTAGTTTTTTTGGTTTTGATCCTTTAATATTAAAAAGACTACAAGACAGTATACATTCAGGTTAGCATTTTTGAGCACGGTCACCGAATCGATGGTGATAGAAACAAATGGCCGATCGAATCGGTGATAGAAACCAATGCCCGATCGCGATCTGCGATCGTTACCTCTAGATCTAGATCTTGATCTAGATGAATTAGATAATTTTTGGCTAATTGCCGATAATTGAAATTCCAGCTTTTTATTTTGTAATTCTAAATTTTTAAATTGCTGTTGCAACAATGAGATTTCTAAATTTAATTTTGCAGAATTATCATTAGATTCATAATGTTGCGAATGTTGTGCAACTTGGAAAATTGATGGACACATCAAAGCACTGAATACAGCATCTGCAGTGACGGCTACAGCGTCAAGAACGTCATTACTAGGAGCAATAATGGTTTTCACGTGAGGAGGAAGTTTTTCGCTCCATAGAACTCTCAGTGTGTCATGAGTAAAATTTTGTTTTGCTTCACTTCGCATTGATCGCAAAGATTCGGATGGGCGTTTATCGCCAAGATCCATCCCACGGAGCACGGTACGAATACGGTCAGTGTTAGATAGCTGGCGGCTATAAAACCCGAGGCGAAAATTAATGATAGTGTTGATATTAATCACTTTATTAATATCAATTAATTTATAATTAAAAGTTTTTTTTTCTTGAGTTTTAAAACTCTTAATTTCCTTCAAAATTAACAACGCTCTAATTAGCCTTCAAAATTTAAAATATCAGTATATAGTTAGAATATCAAAAACAGACATAAAAAATAATAATAATAACAGAACAATAGAAATAACAATCAAAACAAGAAATAATAATAATAATAAGCAAAATAGTTCGCGTTATGGTGGACTTATCCGTTGAACTGTTATACTTCGGCGTCCACTTGTTTTGATATTTATGATGACAAGAAAGTCTTTACAACTGGAAAAACCATGTTAAACCCGTAGACTAAGGCCTATTGGGCAGACTTTCTTCCGATGAAGGTTTAAATTAAACAAAACACTTTAACTTTAAGAGAAGTTTATTAATTGATTTTTCGTTATGATTTTCATTTAATTTATAGTAAAATTGGTTGAGGGTTTCTCCACTATCATCCCCTCTTAGCATTATCTTTATTTTAATAATTAAATCGATTAACCAATTAACAATCAATTTATTATGTAAAGGTAATATCGGTCAATCATAAATAAATATAATTGCCTCGTTCAGCAGGAATTATATTTATTTCGATAAATTTTATTTAAATTTATTTCTGTAATGTCATCAAGTTTAATATTATTTTATGTTATTAAGATTTCGTTATTTAATATATATTGTGGGAATTTATGGAAATTCGATCTAGCTTTTTAAGTTGTTGATGACTTATTTAATTGTTTAGGATAATTTGATGGGAAGAATAACATATGTAATGTATGTCAATTAGATTAGTCATACATATGTTACATCCCCACACCTAAGTGAAAATTTATTGAAGATACATTTTCATTGTTATCATGACTTTGACCATGATATTATTTATACTTAATTATTGGAGATATTGTTACATATTTTTATTGTTTACAAGTGATATAATTTTATTCTATTTTACTATTTAATTCTTATTACTTAACTATTATTTTGGCAATTTTAACTAATTCTAACTTTTCTTAATCTGTTTTTATGTACAATTTTTGAAGTAAAACTTCTTTAGGCGCGTTTTAAGAATTTTGCAACGGAAAGACAAAAAACGAATATAATATTCGGCAAATATACGATACAATTCAATTATGACACACATATAAATGTCGACATATAAATGTCGGAAGTAGTCATTTGAACAGATATATAACCATATATATTCATCTCTATCATACTACAGTCTGATTTTGAATTTTAAACATATATATGCACACAATTCCAAAAAAACTTAAGTAGAAATTTAAACACAATAAAATAAAAAAGAAACTAGGGAGTAAAATGTGCAACGAAAGAAGATGGACGTGGATAAAACTCTCCGTCGTGATAAATATATATATATTTTTTACTTTAATAATTTACCATATTTAAAGTGTCTTATTACTCAAAAAGTTATCTAAAATGTGTTTCAAACCAAGTGCTTCAATAATATATAATATATTGTAATAAACTTCGTCCAGAAAGGAGTTAACTTTTAATTAATGAATGAGTAAATAAAATTAACCCATTCTGGACGAAGTTTATTACATTGCCCTCCATTTAGTTTTGTTCGTCCCGAACAATATCAGAGATCGCATTGGTGCTGTTACCTTGGTACGGTGCCAACCTTTGCAGATGTATCACTTTCATCTTGGTACGGGGTCCCTTTTGTATGCGGTAGATGACATCATTAATTCGTTTGATTATTTTATAGGGGCCTTCCCAATCTGGCTGCAGCTTGGGTGATCTTCCCTTAGTTCTTCTGGGGTTGTATAGCCATACCAATTCTCCTTCTTGAAAACCGCCACTATTTGCATTTATGTCGTACCTGGTTTTCATTTTGACACTGGCAATCTTAATGTGGTCTCGAACCTGCTGATGGATTTTATTCATCTTCTCCCTTAGTTGTCCCACATAATCTGTTTTCGTGGATACCAGACCTCCAGGGATGCCAAACTCGATGTCACTAGGAAGATGAAGTTCTCTTCCGAACATGATATTCGCTGGCGTTTCACTTGTCGTATCGTGCACTGCGCTACGATAGGCCATCAAGAATAACGGAAGATCCTTGTCCCAATTTCTTTGGTTGGCTTCTACTACCTTTGACAAATGTTCTTCCATGGTTCGGTTGAATCGTTCTACCATGCCATCCGATTGTGGGTTCATAGGTGTAGTTCGTGTTTTTCTAATGCCGAGTGTTCTGCACAGCTCTTCCATCAGTTGAGATTCAAAATTCCTTCCCTGGTCGGTATGCAACTCGAGCGGTGTTCCATATCTGCAAACCCATTCATTGACTAATGTTTCCGCGACCGTAACTGCTTCCTGGTTCGGTATTGCATAGGCTTCCGGCCATTTTGTAAAGTAATCAATGACCACCATGATGTATTTGTTACCTTTTGTCGTTTCCGGAAATGGCCCCGCGATGTCTATAGCAATTCTCTCCATTGGGGCACCCACATTGTACTGTTGCATCTCTCCTCGAGTTCTAGTTTTTGGTCCTTTGCTCGCTGCACAAGTATCGCATCGCCGACACCATTGCTCCACGTCGGTTCGATACCTTACCCAATAAAATCTCTCCCTTACTTTAGCCAGGGTTTTATTGACTCCCAGGTGTCCTCCAGAAATACTTCCATGCAGCTTTCCTAGTACCTCTTCCACTCGACTTGATGGCAACACCAGTTGCTCTAACACTTTCTTTCCATCAGCGGACTCCCATTTCCTTTTTAGTATCCCGTTATCCATCAATAGTGAGTCCCATTGCACCCAGTAGCATTTCACCTCCGTACTTAAAGGTGCTACCTCTTTCCACTCCGGTCGCCTTCCCTCAGTTTTCCATTTCAATATACATAAACATCTCCAATTGGAATTTCGTGTTTCTTGTTTTGATTAAAAAAAAATTTTGTTTGTTGATTTAGAGAAAATAAAAAAATTTATCAAAATGCCATTACCAGGAATAAATGAATGTAAATAAAATGGAGTATTTTAGTTTAAATTTCATAATATAATTAATGAAAATGCAGATTTATTAGAAATAAAGTTACAAATTTCGTCAACTTGAAAAGGTGTCATGGCGTGTGAAATATTATTCTTAAAAAACATTGATAACATTTTGTTTCTTAAAAAAAACTGATGGTTTGATATCTTAGGTTCGCTATTCGAAATAATTGAATTTTCATATATATATATATATATATATATATATATATATATATATATATATATATATATATATATATATATATATATATATATATATATATATATATATATATATATATATATATATATATATATATATATATATATATATACAGTAATACCCCGTTTAACGTCAAGGATGCGTTCCAAAATTCTTTAACGTTATTCAAATCAACGTTAAACGGGGTACCCGTGTCGTGCAAAACGATGAGATAGGTGCATAATTTTTAATTTTTCGTAAATTTTTCTTCCTTATCAATAATAATTATAATTAAGTAGAATATTTCGTGCATTTTGATCTTAAATTCATATATTAAGCAGATTTTCGATTTTAAGATACTGTAGAATTGCCGTAGAGTTTGAATTAAGTTGTTGTATCGGAGACAAGCAGCGTAAAAACTGCTTAGCTTAGTTAATGGCGCTACACGCCGAATTGACGCATTAAAACCAATGCGACCCATGCATCTGTTCTGCATGTTAGAGGCCGCTTGGAGAGGGCGTCTGTCTTGAATCAAGCGGCTTGCTATATGAACGTGTAAGAAGGTTATTATGATGACCTGGAACCGGTTCCGTTCACGAAAATATGGGTTGAGCCTTAGGTTAACACCTTAACCCCGAAAAAAAAAAGTTAAATTTGGAAATCAGAAAGAGAATAACAGACCTAGACAAACTGTTGCAAATCACCAGTAACCCAATAAATAGTTTTGCAGATGATAGTGCACTGCACAAGTTATTCGTCCCTCTATCTTCAAAAGGTTAAATGCATAAACGACTAAATCCCACCCGGAGAGACGCAGCCATAAATGTAAACGAGGAACTAAAAAAAGTCGCCGATTGGGATGACAAAAATTTGGTCAATTTTAATTCCACCAAAACACAGCTATTGATTGTTCCCAGATCAAAGACCGAGTTTCCCAACGATATTTCAATTAATATGTGCGACGACCAAATAAGCGAATGTGAAAGCATTCGTTTAGTGGGAGTCACAATATCCAATGACTTACTCTGGAACGATCATATAATGGCCATGGCAAAGAGCGCGTCAAGAAAACTCGGCCTCCTCAATAGATGTAAAAAATATTTTACTTCGCATCAATTACTCCACATTTATAAGTCCTATATTCATCCCTGTATGGAGTATTGTTGTCAAGTTTGGGGCGCTGCATCTTTTACTATCCTAGCTCTTTTGGACTGTGTTCAAAAGCGTGCTATACGAATTGTTGATGATCGAAATTTAACATTAGATCTTGATTCCCTACAACATCGTCGCACTGTTGCTGATGTCGTTGTTTTTTATAAATATCGTCACCAGCAGTGCTCAGATGAAATTAGGTCCATAATGCCTCAGACATATGTTTTTCCCCGTTTGACTCGTCAATCGGTTTGTGCAGGCAGTCGGACTGTCGAGATTACTCACTGTCATAGTAATAAAATGCAAAGGGATTTCTTTGTGAGTACATCGTACAAATGGAATGCTTTGCCCGAATCAATAGTCTCGAGTGCCTTCAATCCACAAAGATTTAAAAAAAGCGCCCACCAACACCTCAATACGCATGTTGTTGTGAGACCTAGGTTTTAAAAGGTATCTATGTGTTGTTGTGACACATTTTGTAATCCCTACATACAACACTTTTTATTATAAAAAAAAAAGTAAAAAACAATGACGAATTTTGTTTTAAATATTA
>OY856187.1:266704836-266744836 GCA_963693315.1 Diogma glabrata | reverse complement strand
TGGTCATGGTGGTCATGGTGGTCATGGTGTTTAGAGTTTGCATCCCGGGCTTTCCCGGGACGGAAAAAATATTTGTGTTGATTAAATTTGTTTTGTTAAATAGAAAAATGAGTGGTGTAATCTTTGCACGCGGTTGAAATAAATTTCTTTGGCTACTGTGGCAGGTATTAATAAAAAGATGAAATATAAAACAAATATGTCATATTGCAATTTAGAGTTGCATTTCTTGATAATATAATTTGCATCATGTGTAATAAAAAGTAATATTTACATAATGTATTACAAAGTCAATTAAATTATTAACATAATTGAAATATGAAATTAGAGGTTTATGACAAATTTGCTAAATTTTTTGAAAAATGCATCAATTGTTGTACCAATTGTTAAATTAAGTGGACATGTATTCATCGTGAAATTTAATTTGTAATACGTTGTAAGACTTTGAAAAACATGTAAATATGGCTTTTTATTACACATTGTTGCAAATTATATTATCAAGAATATTAGAAAGAAACTCTAAATTTCAATATGACATATCTATTTTATTTTAAATTTAGTATTTTTAGTAATACCTGCTGCAGTGGCCAAAGAAGTTTTACTTCAACAGCGTGTAAAGATTAAGCACTTCATTTTTTCTTTATTGGCCATTTTTATCTTAACATTATTTTCTATTATTTCTATGACCTCTTACGGTCCTACCTACTTTTAACCAAACGTAATCACCCTTTTCTATGTCTATCGGATTCGCGTTTCTATCATAGATATTTTTTCGATTTATTTTTGCTATTATTAGAAGCTCTTTTGCTTTGCTTTGAGCCTGTTGTAAGCGAAATCTTAATTCTTCTGCGTAGTTATCAAAATTGTATATTGGTGCGTTATTAATTAATTTTTCGTCCGATGGAAGGCTTGCTAGCTTTCCATAAATCAACTCATACGGTGTGTACTGGGTGTCTGTATGTGGTGTTGTGTTTGTAAACACAAAATATTGAATCCACTCTTCCCAGTTATAATCACTAGTGAATGAAAGAAGGTATTCATTCAACACTATGGCTTCTCTCTATAGAACCAAGTGTCTCATGGTGATATGGTGTCGAGGTTATATGGGATATTTTAAAGAATGCACATACATTTCTCATTAATTCATTTACGAATTCTGTCCCTAAGTCTGTTTTTAATTTTTTAAAATTACCGTATTTTAGAATGAATTTTTCTACGAACGCCTTGGCTATTGTTTTTGCTTCTTTGTTTTCTATCGGTATCGCTTCAATGTATTTCGTTAAATCGCATTGAATCGTAAGAATATTTCTATTGCTATCCGTAAGTCGCAATGGTCCAACTGTGTCCATTGAAATTGTTTCAAAGCTTGTTGTCGGTGTATCGGTTATGGTTAATTTTTCCTTAACGTTTCTAATTTGTTTATTTTTAGCACATGATTCACATTTTTTTACATAATTCTTTATCATTCTACTCATATTTTTCCAGACGTATTTTTGTTTTAATTTGTTAATTGTTCTTTTACCCTTTCACCTGCATGTCCTCCGGTGTGTGGTGTGTCGTGGTAAACTTTTATTAATTCATCCATTTTGTTTCTATCTGTAATTCTTTGAGGTGCTTTATAAATTACTATCTTTAAATTCGTTTGCATATTTTCTTTATTATTTTTCTGCTGCAGCTTATTGAATTCATTTTTAAATTCATTCACATCTACATGTGTGAATATACTATCATTAATCTCTAGCGCTAGATTCTCTATTTTTTCCCTTTTCATAATCAATATCAGCTTCTCCAGTGTATTCCTTAAGGCGGTACTTGGATTTTTACTATATATTACTAGGATTCCTCTTTTATTCTTTTTATTCAATTCAATTATTCGCAAACTATCATTGTTTTCTTTGTAGTCAATACATTTTTTCTTTATTTTATCACGTGATTCTTTATCTTCGAATGACAAGGTTCTCATATTTCTTATTTCAGATATGGAGGTGCAGTTCCATGAGTACAGCGTGCACTCCGTTTTCAACTCTGCGGTGTTTTCCTCTGTTTTGTAATTCTCTTTTCTTGTCATAGCCCTCGTTTTAACTGTATTTACCGTGGATGTCGGTATCATCGCTTTAAGCGTGTCTGAGTTTACTTCTATTCTAGATAATGCGTCAGCGTTTGCATTCATCTTTCCTTGTTTATAAATGATTTGAAAATCATAATCAGATAAGTCTAATCTGATCCTTGTTAGTTTTGATGACGGATTTTTGTGCGTGAACAGACTCACTAATGGTCTGTGGTCTGTCACCACTGTGAATTTTCTCCCATAGACGTACGGTCTAAAAAAGTTTATGGCCCAATGTATACTTAGCAGTTCCTTTTCAATTATTGGCTTGTTAATTTCGTATTTATTTAATTATCGGCTAGCGTAGGAAATCGGCAAATCATTTCCTATTTCTCCCTGTGATAACACAGCTCCCAATGCGTAGTTCGATGCATCTGTTGTTATTATGAATGTCTCTTCAAAATTTGGGTATTTTAATATTGGTGGATTGATCAGCTTGTTTTTTAGTGTTGTCAATGCCTCTTCACATTCTTTAGTCCATTCGAACGTTCTGTTCTTTTTGTTTAAATTGTTCAATGGTTTTGCGATTTCTGCGAATTTTGGTATAAATCTTCTATAGTAGTTAAAAAATGCTGTAAATCGTTGAGCTTCATCAGCATTTTTCGGTATAGTATAATCTTTAACTATATCATATTTTTTCGCATCTGTTTTTATGCCTTGACTTGTCATTAAGTGTCCCAAATAAGTTACTTCGGTTTGTAAAAAATTGCATTTTCTTGGATTTAATTTTAAGTTGTATTTTCTCAATCTTTCTAAGGTTTTGATCAGGTTCATATTGTGGTGTTTTAAGCTACACCCAAATATAATTATATCATCGACATATAGGAATGCTTCTGCTTCTAGACCAGCTAGTGCAATGGATAACATTCTTTGAAAGCTATTAGTTGATATTTTTAAGCCGAATGGTAATCTTTTAAATTGGTAATGACCTTTATTTGTTGAGAATGCTGTTAATGGTCGTGAATCCTTTTCAAGTTCTATTTGGTGGAAAGAACTCGCCAAATCCAGTGTTGTAAAACACTTTGCTCTTCCGAGACTGTCTAATATGTCGTTCAATCTCGTGAGTGGGAACTTATCATCTACAATCTTCTTATTGAGTTGTCTGAAGTCAACTACAAGTCGATATTTGGTATTTTCGTCTCCTTTCTTCTTTATGATTAATAAAGGTGCATTGAATGAACTTGTTGATCCTTCTACTATATATCCTTTAATTAGTTCTTCTACTTGATTATTTATTTCTTCAATTTGAGAATTGAAATTGAAGTAATCTTTAATTCTTGATATAGACTGGTGTTTTATCCATATTAGTGATGGTTTGTTTATAGAAATTATTTGTTGTAAGATTATCTCCTTTTAAATGAAAAATATCGGAATATTGTTCACAAATTTCCAAAATTGATTGTTTCGCTGTATCGTCCAAGTTTTCGATTTTTAATTCTTCTAACAATTTCGTGTATCTTTCTTTTCCCACATTCTTTATTTTGCTGTCTCGTACATTCATAACTTCATAATCTCTGAGTGACTATCCTTGGTGAGATATTCTTGACTGTTATCTCATGATCAAGTGTGTTGAGAATTTTTATATGTATTTAAATTGTTATGTTGTTTAAATTGTTTTATATGTATTTAAATTTTTATATGTTTTTAAATTGCTAAAGTATACGTTTCGTAGTCTATCTTACATAAGTTGTTTCTTAGGAAATCCCGTCCTAATATTCCATCGGTTCCTAGTGGAAATTCTTCACTTACTATGTGAAATTTCTGCTTAGTTTTTTCGCCATCAAAATCTAATGTTATAATCGTACTATAATCGTACCTAAAGTGTGCGATTCATCTTTTGTTACACCAATTATTTTACGAGTATCGTCTGTTAACTCTATATTTTCTTTTAATATATTTTGTTTAAGGAGTGAAATATCAGCTCCGGTATCTATTAAAAATGTGTTACATAAAAATCTAGTTACATTATTGTGAATCATTATGAAATTTGAAGTGCTATTATTTATGTTACGTATTCTTATTGGGTTATCTATTTCCCTAAGTCCCTCGAATCTACGTCTTCGGGGACTAGCTCGTCGTTTCCCGAGCTAATCGTATTTTCTCTATTAAGTTTATTATTTCCATAACTTAGAATATTTTTAAAATTTTTGTTATATTTATTCCTATTTTGGTAATTATTTCTACTATTGCTAAATCCTTTATTACCATTATTATTATAATTTCTATTATTCATACTACTTGTATGACCATTGTCATTATATCTATATTTTTTAAAATTATTTTTCTGAAAATTATTTGAGTAAGACATTCCGTTAGTCTTAAAATTCTTTTTTCGAAAACCGTAGCTTAATACCTGTGCTCTATCTTGCGTGTCAATTTCACGAGCAAGATCTATTGCGTCCTTCAAGTCTTTCGGTCGCGATGCGTATACTGTTGTCTTAATCGGTTCATTTAGTCCCGATTTGAATGTATTCAATCCGATCTGATCGTTTAATTCCGAAATCAACTCTCTTTTATCTTCACCTTTCTCCGCTATTTGAATCGTGTTTAGTTTTGCGATTTGAGTTTCAATTTTTTGTCCAAATTGATCAGCTGCCAAGTTCGCTTGTCTGGCTCTCGCTAAATCAGCATGTATTTTGGATTGAGTTAAATTAGTTTTAAATGTTTCGCGAAAAACATTTCTAAATTCTATCAGGTTAGTTGGTCTCCTTCTAGAACCTAGACTAATATTTGCTCTTTCGGCTATTTAGTTTGCCATATGAAATTGATTAATTTAGCTTTTTCGTTATCATTTTCATTTTATTTATAGCAAACTTGGTTGAGGGTTTCTCCACTATCATCCCCTCTTAGCATTATCTTTATTTTAATAATTAAATCGATTAACCAATTAACAATCAATTAATTTATTATGTAAAGGTAATATCGGTCAATCATATATTAAATAAATATAATTACCTCGTTCAGCAGGAATTATATTTATTTCGATAAATTTTCTTTAAATTTATTTCTGTAATGTCATCAAGTTTAATATTATTTTATGTTATTTAGATTTCGTTATTTAATATATATTGTGGGAATTTATGGAAATTCGATCTAGGTTTTTAAGTTGTTGATGACTTATTTAATTGTTTAGGATAATTTGATGGGAAGAATAACATATGTAATGTATGTCAATTAGATTAGTCATACATATGTTACAGCGTATATATTTGATAGATATTTGTTGCTTGAATAATTAATTACGTAAATCCAATAGTTGATTTCCTTTTTAAAGTAAAGCTAGTAGTATATTTTTCGCTAAATTTATTTTTTTCTTGTTTATCCAATCTTCGTGTTTTTTAGTCGGGGTCACCAATTATAGCTTGTCATTCACGCTATATTAAGAATGAGGCATCTTGCATCAGGATGGTTCAAATTAAAACTCCTCTTTGTGTGATATTATTCATAAGATTTCTTAAATTTTTTTAATTCTATTTACTTTTTTAAGCTAACTACTTCTAATTAATGAATTAAAATAATTTGATTCTTGGATTTAAATATTATTAGAAAATCAAATCTCTGTTGTCAAAAACTTCAAAACTTACTAAATTGTTGATTAAGATGAAATTTTTATTAGTAATTTTATGTAAAGTTAGTTCTTGACAATGTTTAAAAATACTTTCATTCAGTTCATGATTGACAAAAAAAGAAAATAAAAAATTATGATACCAAGGAAAGCAATCTTCCTTAACCTATTGTAATCGTGTCTATAGATCATTTTTTTTATATATATATTTTGAACCCGTTGTTTCAAGGTGGCGGGAATGATCAATCCTAACATTAATTATATTATTCGGTGTAACACAACCCTTTATATAAACGTAATAGTAATTTCTTTTCTCTCCTCTTCTTTCTTTTCATTTTTATTAAAAAAAAGAATTGTTGTTTGCATTGAAGGAAGGAAATTTGCATCTAAGGAAGAGTAACTAGACATTTTGAGTGAAGCATCTAAATTTTAGTATTGGTGAAGTTTGATAGTGTTTGCATTCTAGCTGGGTGGTACTGTTTACAATTTGCATATTTATATTTTCAAAACAAATAAAAGAAATAATAAATGTTACATATAAATTTAAAAGCCTAACATGTTTGGATAAAATATTTCCTTATATTTCCATATATAAATATTTTTGATTGCCCATACAACACATATTTTAATAATGTTAAATTACTTTAAGAACACCTTATATTCGGCTGTGATTACGTTTGAAATATAGTTTGACAACGATGGATTAAGAAAAATTTCATTTATGTTGGGTAATAAAATATAAAATTAAACTAGAAAATAACAGTTTTTGTAAAGCAAATACTTTATGTTTTTGTTAAAACATCATTCTAAACCCTTTTTATGCGTAGTATTAGTCAAAATATTCTAATCATTGATATGAAATTCGATGATCAAATTTCAGTGTATTTGAGGTTATTTGTACATATTTTACAGTGTATTTGAGGTTATTTGTACACACTTCATTTTTATGAATAAACTACTGCACAAATACTAATAATTGTTTTGTAAAACATTAATTTAAACTTTAATTTTTATAAATTTTGTTTAATTTGAATATCTTCAAGTAGAATTTCGGATAAAAGCTATCATTTTATTTTAAAATACAAAACGAAATATGTCAAATGTCATGGATGAAGAACGCACAGATATACAAATTACATACTTCAAAAAATATTCGTGTAGCTACACGTAATTATTCTTCCTTATATATTTATTCAATGGTTGTTTGGCAATAAAATGAAACCGTTCTTTTGTTGTTATTGACATTGTGTCAAAAAACACCAAAATGTCAATGTGATTGGCTTTTTTTAAATAGCATTTCTAAATTAAATCCCGATTTATTTTTCAAATTTAATTTTTAAAATATTTATATATAAGTAAATTTGTAAAAATTTACTTTTATATTAAGTTTAAAGTTAAAATTAACATTTAATTTTATGGATTTTTGAAGTTTGACATTGCGCTATTAGATTTTTTAACACTCACATCGCATATAGAATCGCAAAAATGGTAAAATGATAAAAAATTAATGATAAAATCGAAATGAAAATTTTTTTAACACTTCACCTCTTCACAGTTACTGAATTTGGCTGCTGTAATCAAATCCTGAAAGCCCCAGAAGAACTGCCCGTACCTGCCTACCTGTTACGTATGATAACTAATTACTTCACAGGAAAAACTGTGGTCTATGATACCGAAGCAGATTCGAAGAAGAAAAATATAACAGGATGGGTGGGAGTGACTAGAAGGGTGCCCCAGGAAGCGGCCCTTAGGCCACTGTTATAGATTATAGAACATCATGTACGATGGTGTTCTCAGAGTACGTGTTCCCAAACAAACAACGATTATCGGCTATGCCATTGCCATAGTAGTTGTAGTCAAGAACCTCACGAATTTTATTGCTAACTGTATCCAGACCATAATCAACGTAAGAGCATTGCTGAACAATGCAGGACTAGTGTAGAGATACTACTCACTAACCTATCCAAATTAAAAACCTATATAAATAAGTTGTAAAGGAATTCCCATGACGACATTAATTTTATCAAAACAAAATAACAAATAAACAATATTTCGTATCGTCAATTGTAAACAAAGTTTCATGAACTCAATCCGTATATATGTCATCACATATTGTATTTCAAAATATTCATACAATTTAAATAAAAGTTAAAATACTTATGATGACTTGTATATTTTATTTAAAGAAAAATATAGAGCAAATAAATCGAAAATGCTTTTATGTACATTTTTGTTGTTATTGCATTTTTGCAATAAGTAATTTAAAACAATATAAATATATATGTATTAATTGATTTAAGTGGGAATACATAATTAATTAATTGATTTAAGCTTTAAGTGGGGTATGCATAATGTGTATATACCTAATTCATGTATATTATCATATGACGGGGAAGTTTGGAAATAATATAAAAGAAATGATTTTTATAATAAAGAAGCAGAATCAGTTTTGAGCTTAATCGTTGTTTTATTTTCGCCTGATTTTCACTGACGACCTCAGTTGACTTACGTCAAACGGGTCTAACGGTATATCCACTGATACCAGTTGACGTTCGTCAAACGTAACTTTGGTTTACCGGGACAGTTCTTGACTAACGAACTTTTAGGACGGAAAAATAAAATATAAAGCATTATATTTAAATACTATCTCTTGTGGTTGTTTCAACCGCCACCAATTTTATCATCATATAAAAAACGCAGTCAGATATACAAAATAACCAGATGTCGTACGATCATGACATAGATCATGATCTGAGGGTGTACGCGCAGCACACTAGAGTTAGCTGATCAGAAAAGGAAAGACGTACTAATGAGTAGCAGAAAAATTGTGGAAAGTATCGATAGCCAGGTCATAACATTTGGCCAGCGCCAGAGGTTTTTTGAAATCGTTCTACCACAGACTCAACAACCACAGAATCATCTTCAAAAACCACCTGATGTTCGCTGGTGATAAAGGCCAATGAGTGGAGCTGCTCTTGCAAGTTTTATGCCAATCATTGGGGGCCCTAGATAACCGATCAGGAAGCTTCTCGGTAGTGTTAGCTCATCAAAATAAATGTATACGGCATCCATATGGGCATCAGCGGTGAAAACGCCAAATTATGTTAGACCTATCAAAACGGCCTACACACTGACATCGTTTCGCATATGCTGCGATTTCCGCATGGTGTCGTATGATGCCGTATATATTATTAGGAGTAGGATACCGATCGATATAACAGCAAAAGGTTCTGCATATAGCAATACTAAATGATAGTGACCCACGAACCCGAGAAAACTGCATCAAAGATCTCTGACGTAAAAGCATGGACAACAATGAAACACGGTGACATCAACCATTTCTTGACGCAGATGATCTCAGGCCATGGAGGTCTCCATGAGTACTTATACAAACGGAACCAATACACGGAGACTTAAGAGAGAATCGCTTAGCCTCATGCAATTAACGCGGAGCTCAAAAAACAACTGGAATATAGCGAATGAGATTACAAGTATGATGAAATGGAGACAAGACGAACCAAGAGCAGCTATGCTCAACACTACGCAGCAAAACCACGATAACACAACTTTATAATACACGAGAGAGTACTACACTCAACCCCTGCCTTGCGAAGGAATGCCTTAATTGTTGATACCGAAGGGATACAACTGGATCACGAGCAATGGAGATGGTTTTAGCCACTCACATAAACACACACACCCATGCACACAAACAAACACACATACACACTCTAATAAGTTCCAACACCGAAATATTGAAATTTGTATTTTTGTACTACACCAACATAGAATTATGAATGAAACCAATAAAATTCAAAATAATTTTCATTCTTATAAAATAGTAAATTTTTTAGAGAAAATATGACATACTGCTCAAAATATTTATTATTTTTCATTAGGCGTGATGGCATAAAATTGTTCTACCGTTTTTCGTGACGCAAAATCATTCACATTTAAAATTAAAATTTTATGTATCCGAATTTTTCTATATTTGATAAAAATTTGTTTATTTATAAATTTCATTCTTATATATTCCAATATGTACATCAATGCTGCTTATATGCCAATATATACATGTTCTCAATTTTCATATCTGCAAAAATATGTGAATAGTTTTTTACCTGGGCTATTATTTTGAAAACGTACATTTTTTTGTCCATTTTTATATTTTTGATTTTTAAAAATTCTGAAATTTTGATACATTGTTGATATATTGACGAAAGAAAAAAATCAATTTGTGTTTTTTTGAGTACTCTGAATCGGAATGCGCGTGTGAATTTTTGAGGCTATTTCACGATGTTTTGTTATATTGATCAATTTGTACATAGATCCTACAAATTTCATGCGATTTACGTATATTTTTGCAAGCAATGTGAAAAATAGTTGAGTGTAATGTGTAAGTAGGAAAACAATAATTGTTCTCTTTTCCACTAGGCGCACCGTTAAACCTTGGTTTATTTCAAAGCTCATATCTCAAAAATCGTCATTTTTGACGTCACTCATTTTTTTAGTTTTTCACAAATTTTAAAGTAAACACATGCAGCTATGAAATTATAAAAAAAAAGTGAGAGATTCCATATGGATTTTTTATACAATTTTTTAAAGTTTAGTATATAAAAAGTTCACATGTGTTTTTTTATGAAGTTAATTATCCTATACTAGTTGTGAATCAAATATATACAAAAAATTATATTTTAACATCCGTACTAAGTTTGAAACATATTCTGTGCATTACCTTTGAAAAACAGGGTTTTATTGAGAATAAGAATTGGAGATACCAACGATCGAAGATTTTAAAAAACTTTTAACATTTTAACAATTACATAAGGAAAAGACTATTATAAATAAATAATTTTTTCTAAAAAAATCATAATTTAATGAAAAAATATTTATATTATAAACAAATACATTAAAAAATTGATTTATGCATGTTTTATGCTTTTAAATTGAAATATTTCTGATTATCGGAAAAGGAAAACATTTTAGCTATTATTTTATCGAATGTAATGTTATCCGATAAAAAACAGTGAAATCCTTGAGTTCCTTTAATTGTTTTAATGTCCGAAAACCGCATCGAAAGGAATTTCTCTTGTAGTTCGATAGCTCCTAAAGACACAAATTTCATAACGTGTTTGATTTTTTTCGACCAAACTCCCACCCATTCAAATAATTTCCTTTCTTAAGCAGATCTTTTCATTTTGTATTAAATTTAATTGTGGTTTACATATCAAACGTATATTATCATGTACTATGCATATACAGACATTGTGTGTTCCAGTAGGTCCGGCTAAAATACATTCCTTCTCTCGCAACATGGTGAACTTTGAGAAGCTGATTTCGACATCAGGGTTTTCTTCCAAGAACATTTCTTAGATGTTGGTGAGAGTCCATAACACCAACCGCTTTGATTTCTTGAATTCTGTAACAACATCTTTAAGGCCAGACATTGTTCTACTAATTTCAATTACTTTTTTCTGCAATGGCCCAATTAAAATAGCCAAGTCCTGTTTACCATTCATGAACCAATGCTTGACAAATCAAAAGTAACTAAATACTGGCTCTTTTCTGTAAATCGTAGATCGGACGGTTAATGGTTCTAGTACTTGCCAAATAACAATAGCATAGTACCTTTAGCCATTAATGTGTCAGTGCTTGGCCGTATTTCAAAGTCCAGCAAACCCTGCTTTGATTTTTACCAGATAAGACTACACCTGATAAAATAATTGCCAAAATGCTTTCCTTTTCCGATAATCAGAAAAATTGCAATTTAATGGCAAAAAGAAAATATATAAATCAATTTTTTAATGTATTTGTTTGTAATATTGATACTGATTCATTAAATTATGATTTTTATAGAAAAAATATTTATTTATAATAGTTTATTCTTATGTTAGTAAGTAATATAATACTACTAGTAAGTAATTATTACTTTAATACCAGTAATAATTTACTTTTTATTATTATTATCCAAACAGTAATTTTATTATTTCCGGATGTTTTTAATGCTGGGGCCACACCTGCGTGTTATCGCAATAATTAACACGATAATTGAAAATAAACTCAAGTGTAGCCACAATTTATCGCATTTCTATGTTAGCGCGATAATTTTATGGCTATAATTTTAGCGCTATAATTTTATTGTGTTAATTTTAGCGGCATAATTTTAACCCGATAATTTTAGCGTAATAAGTGATTAACGCGCTAATTTAGACGATAGCTCGAATGCCGATAATAAAAGTTAGCGTGATAATTATGGAGAATGTTTTTAAAGAAAATAGTTTATGATTTTGTTTATAGTTTTGAGTTTATTTTAAAGGTATTAAATAACATTTATGTAATGAAAATTATAAGCATAGGAAAAACAATAATAAACAAAACTAAATATTTTTGCTTTTAACAGTATTTTGCATTTTGTTCACCCGTCGAGTTAACCTTATTCGAAATTCGGTGCATGTTATAGATTCGACGACTGACCAGTGATTAGAATGTAACAACACCTTGATTTTAGGTAGATTTCATATAAAAATCTTCCTATTGCAATGTTCGTCATCTCGGAATTTCTGAAAAATTTTGGTGTCAAACGACTATATATGCTAAGCGGAGACGGGAAAACAAAATAAAAACGATTTAATATCGTTTAGTTTCTAGCGGTCGTATGCTTTCTCATATGTCTGGACATATGGCACTCTCTATGTGGAATCCAGAAGGTTAAAGAAAAGTTGGATGACCGCCAATGACGTGGAATAAAACTCTACTAGCTGAAGCGAAATATAATGGCAATACATCGGAATAACTAAAGGCGTTTGTTCCCACCAGAGTAAGGAGGTCCAGTCTAGTAGACGCCCTATAGTTTGTATCGCCATATAAATTGAAGATAGTGCAAAAAAGGTAGGCATTGTAATTTTTCAATTCAAAGGTACGGTTGGAAGTTTCTCAGATAAAAACTCCACTTCTAAAACTCCACTCCATTTTACGTGTTTTGGATGAATTCGAAACTTTCTTTTCAGTGCCTTGTTCGAATCGTTTTAAATTTTTCAAAGCTGAACTGCAAGGTATTGCTAAGCATCATAAAAATATTTTAGAAGATTTCTCCGAAAAAATGCAACGCTTTCCATTTTTTAACGTTGAATACTTCGAACCAAGCTATCAAAAAAATATAATTCTCTTCAATGAGCTATAACTGGCTTCGTTTTGGACTTACAAAACTCCTACAAAACTAATCTCTTAAGCTTGATTTTTGTTTTTTCGTTTAAAGCTTGATTTTTGTTAATTTCAACTTTTTTGATAGAATGGTTAGTTTTTCAGTTATGTGTGAAAAACCGTCAAAAAACATGCTTTTTTGAACGAAAAATGCATATTTTCAATTGCGAATAACTCGAAAAATATCGATCTATAAAAAAATTGTTGTAAAATATTTTTACTTAAAATATGTCTCTTTATCTATTTTCGGGGTTATTTTGAGTGAAAAAATTCCACCCCCGGGAAGGGGTGGCATTTACCCCCAGGGTAAAAGCGCAAATCATCACTATGCCACCTTTAATTTTTGAGTCATCCCTTAATATTCAGCAAATTTCAAGTTAATCGGTTAAGGTTCAAAGAATTCAGACCCAAAAACGTTTAGTTACTGCACTAATATGTTTGTAGAACATTTATACAGAAGCGTAGCTAGGGGAGACGGGGGCGGTCCGCAAAAACTTAAACAAACCATCACAATGTTTTCAACGATAAATCACTTAGAAACCATTTTAACCAGGTTATCCATATAATTTTAAATTATAAATTGTGATACTGATAACTTATAAATGTGTCCTATAAATGTGTTATTGGTTCAAACAGAATCTATTTTACATTTAAAAATTTTTAAAAGTTAATTGATTAATTTATAAGTTAATTTTTGCTTAACTTTACTACCTAATATATGTTTTACATTTCAAACACATTAATTGCAAACACCTAAGGAAACTAATAAACAATCAAATCACCGTGTTTGTAATTGTGTTATGTCGCCCATACGTGTAATTAAAATCGAATCTCCAAGTAAACTCAACGACGATAAATTTCCCAAAATAACTCATAAACACAACGAAAGGACAATTAAATAACTTCAACTCTGGTAACTCTTTTTTTTTACATTTTTTTCATGATGATGGTTGTCAAAAGATTATCACATGGTCATTCCATGTTTAGTCTTTGAAAAACTAAAAACTCAAAAAATTTGACTGTCAAACAGCACAGAACACATTTGTTTAATTTTGTCTACTAAAACGAAAAGGATATGCTTGATGATAAAATACATATTAATTATTGTTTTGTAAAAATCTAAACAGTGAACAAAAATTTTTATAAAAAAAAGATTGTGAAGAAATTATAAAATGGCTTTAGATCGTTTAATTTTCTTCTATTTTCATTTTGGATTGGTGAAAGATGACGTTTTTGTTTAAGCCAAGGAGCATTTTTGGTTGGTTGGAAATATCAAGGACAACCATTGATTGTGTGAAAATATAGTACAAAAAGTATTGGAGAATTGTCAGGAGCATTTTTGTTGATCAGTGCTCGCAGAAAGAAAGGGATTCAATTGGGAGGAGAAGTCATCACAGACCGAAGATCCAGGCATAGAGTGAGCTATAAATAAATTGTACATAGTTTTTTCATATATATATATATATTATATCGAAATCGAGTGGAATTCACTTTCTTTGATTATTCAGTTTTTTTATCACGAATTTTTTTAAGTGTAAATGTTAGGTTAGGTTTATAGAACATAAGAGATTTCCAAACGCAAGGTCGTCGTGGAGATGAATTCTGTTTAGCTATAGTTTTTGTGAAAAAAAAGTCCAAGATTAACAAATGATCTCAAAAAAATTTTTTTTCCTTTATCTTGAAACTAGAGGAATAAATTGGAATAGATCGTTTTTCAATGGACACAAAAATAATTACTGTGGAATAAAATGGCAGTTTTGCAATTACTGCAGTTAATAAAACTCTACTAGCTGAAGCGAAATATAATGGAAATGCATCGGAATAACTAAAGGCGTTTGTTCCCAACAGAGTAAGGAGGTCCAGTCTAGTAGACGCTCTTTAGTTTGTATCGCCGTATAAATTGAAGATAGTGCAAAAAAGGTAGGCGTTGTAATTTTTCAATTCAGAGGTACGGTTGGAAGTTTCTCAGATAAAAACTTCACTTCTTATTTTACATACACATACTGTTTGTTTTCAGTTTTATATATTTACATATTTGAATTAAATGAAAGTTAAGTATTTAAAATTATATTTTGTAGGTTTTAAATCCCTTGTAAATTTCAAATTCATCAAGTGATTCGATTAGGGATACTTGGCTACATTAATGTAAAGCCTTCAAATTTTTTTAAAAGTGGTATAGTTATGATTGTTTTTAACTAAATGGCCACCAATGCTAGCTACGCCACTGCATTTATATTCAAATTATGTGCTATAATCACCAACTTTACATCTGTAAACGTAAATTAAATTGTTTGTTTACAATTTTTATGTCAAATTTTAATTACTGTAAATTGTTTAATCAAACATTTTGATTTATGGAAGAAAGTAAAATTAAATTTACAAGTCAATTAATTAAATTATTTTTAATCTAAAAAAACGCTAACAAATTCCAGAAAGCGCAACTTATCAAGTTAAAATCTTTTTATAAATACATAAAATCCTTCAAAATGTAAGAAGAACTTTCCGTATTCCGTAATTAAGTAGGTTTTGTGAAAGTACCCCAAAAAAGTTTTAAAGATTTAAAAATGGCTAACTATGGCAAAACAAACAAAATTTAGATAAAATATATAAAGTTGCTTGATTTATAAAAATATTTTTATTTCTTAAGTTTTAAATTTTTTGATTATTGAGGATTTTAAATAAAAATATTTAATAAATCAATGCTTTGGTAGCGGTGATGCAAAGCAACCTGATTTTTTATATGAAATTTGTTTTAATTAAGCCTCACATGCGTTTTTAAAACCCATAATATAATATTAATATATATTTCTTTATCCACGACTACTAAAGAATATATGCTTTCCATGCGTATGTCTTCCATTGTACTGGTATTCATACCACAACTAGTGAATTTGATTAAATTCTTTAACATAGAACTGTTTATTAAATATTCCCCTAACAAATTAAAAACTTCATTTGTTGGTATAGTAACATAAACAGGTTAAAACAAGAACAATACATATATAAAATATAAAATAAACAACAAACTTGTTTTGTTTTGTTTTTCTTGCTATCTTTGATGCATTTACTTCAATATGGCGATACAAACTATTGCAGGAATGGAAAACTGGAAATTAAAGAAATATTTTGCAGTCGTGGATAAAATAGCATCTTGAATTCGCTTAGGATGATGGCAATTCTTCACTCGAATGATTCCCTCCACTCGCTACTCTTGTCCGGAAAACTTCATCCTCGTGAAGAATTGCCTTCATTCTAAGCTCATACAAGAATCTACTATTCCTCTATTAATGTATTACAGTTATGGTTAATTAATTTCAAAATTTGATCATGACTTCATTACATGGTTAACCGAATGCAAACATTTAATTATTACTGAAATAAAATTTACCGTGTTCGTTTTCTATGCATTTTTATCATCCACCATCTTCTTTTGAGCTTGGGTTTTTGTTTATTCAAATTATAGCATAATAAATTTATTAAATAATTATTGACAGCCATATAATGCACCATAGTAGCAGCTTCAACTTCCATCTCAAAATAACTTTTTTTCTATAGCAACTGTTAAAACGTGCTATTATGTGGAAAAGTAACACTTTAACATCAAGGGTAGATAAAGAAGTACTTTAACAGCAAGGATAGATAAAGTATTTTGATATAAGTATTTTGCTGTTAATATTCTTCAAGCTTTTCCATTTTTGAAAGCACAGATATTCTCTTTTATATATCATCCGTAATTTTCCAGGAAATTCAAAATTTCAGGCAATCTACGAATTGCCTCTGAAGCCTCCTCTTCGACATCAGAAGGCAGTTTCCTTCTGTAATATCGCACATATTCACAAATCCAAACTAGATAATTTTCAAATTCAGTTTTTGCAAAAAACAAAAAAATTGATATGTTTGTTTGTTTATAAAACTCAAAAAGTTATCAAAGCCACCTATTCTCATTTTTTCGTATAACTGTTTTTTTCGGCAAACGGCTTTAAAGTTTAACTTTACTGCCGCTAGGAAGTTAGCTAAAGTCTTACTTTTTAGCCTGACAGCAAAAGTAACGTCTAGCGACAGCAAAAGTAACGCCATTTTTATTTTATATTACGGAGGCTGTAAAGTAGCATTTGTTATTTGTTAGTTTGTTATTCTTTCAAACATATTGTATAACCATGACAACAAAAAATAAGTTGATTCTCATATTATGAAATTTTGAAAAGGCTGTTTTGATAAAAAAATTTTATTCATACAAATTTAAATGTTTTTTCTCTTTTTGGAAGTAATTATGACGATACAATTTCATATTTATAAAAAGTTTGATGTATTAATTTCATATTTATAAAAAATTTTTTATTCGCCTATATATTAAAGTGTTACTTTATTACTGTGATTTGCGGCTTTAAAGTATCACTTTTCAACTATTTATTTTGTCGTCATAGCTACGTCCAAAAAAGTAAAAAGCATTTGTATTTGTTTAAATTCTATGAAAAATAAATTTTTTTATCAAAGCAACCCGCAAATTCAAAATTTCATTATCCAATTAAAATAGTTGTTATCATTTGTTGTCATAGAATTTGGAAAAAATAATAAATATTTTTTCAAAGGTTACTTGTTCCACATATTTTTATTTAAAATTTATGAAAATAAAAATGAAGATAACTAATTTTAATTTAGAATAAACAACTTTTCTTAAAATATTTTGCTTGCGGCGAATAAAAAATAGTATATGATGCACGGACGTAAGCTATTTTGGACTTAATGTGGGTGCTCCACTCCACATCCGTCCAAAATCTTTAGCTTTACGTCCTAGCATCATAATGTACTATAAACGTTTGCCGAAAAAATAGTGTATTTAATTCGGAGCAAAAGTGACTTTTTGTGTTTCTTCTATAATTGTCGGTAGGGCTTCCAGTTTTCAAAAGTTGTTCGGCGGGACAATTTGTAGAAAAATCTTAAGCACCTATACATAAATGGAAAAGTCGTCGGAAAAGAGACATGTTATTTAAATTTTACTTTTTTAATAATTATAATTGTAATTATCCCACAAAAGCAGGGTTAAACAAAATGTATTTTTTGGCATGGGAAAACAATTAAAAATTAAAAAAACATTTTAATTGTATTTGAAATATTTTTTTTTGTTAGAAATTAACTTCTTAAAGGCTCGAAATTTTTAATTAGTCATTTTATAGCAGGAGATAGACTAGACTAAGCCATCTTGTTGACACATGACGAAGTAATTCTGACCATTCAGTACCGATCCATTCAAACATTTCTTTAAGTTCTGTGGTGCATTTAGTGGAAGAACTGAATTCATTAAAAAATTTATTAACAATTACATCAATTTTTTTAAAAGATTAAATACCTTTTTTACGGTAGCCAATTGGAATAATATTTTATTATAGTGAATTCTTTTCGACTGTACCGAACAAGTTCCAACGCCGAATTATCGAATTTTGTATTTTTTTGGATTGAATTTCAATACAAAAAAAATAATTCGGTGTTAGAAATGTACTGAAATTTGTTCGTTACAGTTGAAAAGAATTCATTACTAGGTCATTCAATAAGTCCGTAGGATGACACATAGATGGCGTTACTAGAATTTTTTCCATATGATTTTTATTTAGTACTAACCTTCAAACGATACGTGTATAAATTTGACAGCAATCTGACTATTTATTCGTGATTTATAGCATTTTGTGTGAAGCAACTTTTGTTTTTGAAAAAAAATGGAAAAAAGTGAATTTCGAATTTTAATAAAGCATTGCTTTTTGATGAAAAAAATACAGTGGAAACCAAACAATGGCTTGATAAACATTATCCAAACTCTGCTCCATCGAGACAAATGGTAGAGAAGTGGATGGCTGAATTTAAATGTGGTCGTACCAGCACAAAAGATGCAGAGCGCAGTGGACGCCCAAATGAGGCTGTTATTCCAGAAAACATAAAAAAAATCCACAAACAAATTGGTTATGAACGATCGCAAATTGAAGGTGCACGAAATAGCTGACATTGTAAAGGTAGCAGATGGTAGTGTTTTTAACATTTTACATGAACATTTGGGTATGCGAAAGCTCTGTGCAAATTGGGTGCCGCGCGAGCTCACAGTCGACCAAAAACAACAACGAATCGATGCTTCGGAGGAGTCTTTGGCACTGTTAAACCGCAATAAAAGGGAATTCTATCGTAGATATGTGACAATGGATGAGACATGGCTTCACAATTACACACCAGAATCCAAAAGACAGTCAGCTGAGTGGACAGCAGTCGACGAACCGAATCCAAAGCAAGCAAAGACGCAACAGTCGGCCGGTAAGGTGATGGCGTCTGTATTTTGGGATACGAACGGAATAATATTCATCGACTATCTCCAAAAAGGAACCACCATCAACAGCGAGTATTACTGTGAACTTTTGGATCGATTGAAGGCTGAAATCGCAAAGAAACGGCCACATTTGCAAAAGAAAAAAGTGTTGTTTCACCAAGATAATGCACCGTGTCACAGATCGATGAAAACGATGGCAAAATTGAATGAATTGGGCTTTGAATTGCTTACCCACCCACCATATTCTCCAGATTTAGCCCCCAGCGACTTTTTCCTGTTTTCAGATCTCAAGAGAATGCTTGCTGGAAAGAAATTTAAGTCCAATGATGAAGTAATCGCTGAAACTGAGGCCTATTTTGACGAGAAAGAGGAATCGTACTATAAAAGTGGTATAGAAAAGTTGGAAAATCGCTATACTCGTTGTATCGCCCTCGAAGGCAACTATGTTGAATAAAAAAATCGAGTTTTGTCAAAATGTTGTTTTTTTCTTACTTATCCTACGGACTTATTGAACGACCTGTTATATATAGAATTCACTATAAGTTTTTTAAAATTCTGTCATTACACTTTGGTTTTTACCAAAATTATTATTAGCATATTCTGCGCAGAATGCTACTTTATCAATAAAAAGATTGTTATAATAATCGCTGCGGTTCAGTTATATTAACTGATTTAAGGTTTTCCAAAATATAAAATGCCAACAAACCGCTTTTTTAACCAATATTTAATCGAAAAACGTAATAATTATGGGAAATGTTTTTACGTTCCCTTTATTCACAAAAGTCCTTAGACGCGCCAAAGCTTGTTAATATTATCCAATAGAATAGGAGTTGTAACCAGGACCTAAAACTTTGGAAATAATTTTACCTTACCACAGCTACCGTTAGCTAATGGTTGAATTCAACCTAATGGTTTAATCTTTAAATAATGAAGAAAATAATAGACGGTAGCCACATAAGACTGGGAATGCATTATAGAATGATACACAAATCCCGTCACGGCGTCACAGCTACAAAGACATTTATTTGGCCAATGGTACTATTTGCTGGTATAAATTACGTTTTTTTAGACAAACTTGCTTTAAAATTTCTAATATGCCGTTGAGAATTGAGACTTAACATGTTTATGTCATTTTTAGTTATGTCATTTATGTTGGGCCAGTTAAAAGTCAATCAAATTTCTTGCAACAATTTTGATTAAACTTTACATGCCACTTTGATAGTTTATGCTTCTTAACTGTTGAATATGCAGCACTTTCTTCGTCAATATCGGATACGGATACACCAACAGCATCACCTTCACCAACTAAATATCTTCTTGACAATTTTCATTATCATCATTCTCTGCTACTACTCCTTCTACAATTTCCAAATCCTCCAACTGTTGATTTCTTGCTCGGTTTCGGTTAGTTAGTAAACAAATTTCTGATGTCAATTTCTTACCCATAGGCATTACAAAAAAAACGTCATTTAGTAAAATTACTTCGGTCTGAAAGACCTAAGTATTACATTCATGAGCTCAAAGTGAAATTCTTACCCCCACTTGTTTTGGCATTTCTCGACGTTTTAGGACCTACTGATTCTAAAAAAGCAAAAAAAAAAATGTGTGTCTGTCTGTCGGCCGTCACAACCGACGAAATCTAGAAAACCGCTGGACGGATTTCAAAATTTTTTCAATTTTTTCAATTTTTTTCTAAATTTTTTTCTAAAACGAGGTTTACTCAATGGGCAGAGCCGAAAGGACGATGTGTTTGATAACTGTACCGGAAGTGTGTCAAAAAAATCGTCAAGTGTGTCAAAACAAGGAAATTTGCATCTTTTTTGCTTAAAAAACGTTCATTTTAAGTGATTACGAGTAGGAACATTGAATTTGGAGAAATCTTGATGGTCGGGATTAGTATGTGAGACCAAAATCTAGATTATTGCATTATAAGTTTGTCAAAAAAATGTTGTCAAGTGTTTCAAAAGAAAGATTTTTATTTATTTTTTTACCCAATATTTTGGAAAAAAAATAAAATTAATTGTTTGTTTGAAATGAATTATTATTTATTATTATTGAGAATTATGGCATTATAAGTTTGTCAAAAAAATGTTGTCAAGTGTGTCAAAAGATTTTTATTTAGTTTTTTGCCTAATTTTTTGAAAAAAAATAACATTGTTTGTTTGAAATGAAATTTTATTATGATTATTGAGAATATTGGCATTATAAGTTTGTCAAAAAATGTTGTCAAGTGTGTCAAAAGAAAGGTTTTTATTTATTTGTTACCCTATTTTCTTAGAAAAAAATAAAATTAATAGTTCGTATGACATGATATTTTATTATTATTATAGAGAATTATGGCATTATAAGTTTGTCAAAAAATAATGTCAAGTGTGTCAAAAAATGATTTCATTTAATTTTTTAGCCAATTTTTTGGGAAAAAAAATGTAGCTGTTTTTATGACGTAATTGTAATTGAAAAAAAAATTGGACATGGAAATTTTTGAATTTGTTATAGTTTTTGAAATATTTTTGCAATTTTGAAAAAGTTTGTATTTTTGATTTTTGCAATATTTTTAGAATTTTGGAAAAAGTTTTAATATTTGATTTTGTAAGAATTTTTGGAATATTTTTAGAATTTTGAAAAATTTAAAAATTTTGATTCTATTATAATTTTTGGAATTTTGAAAAAGTTTGATTTTATTTAATTTAACAATATTTTTGGAATTTTGATTATAATTTTCCGGCAACGTATTGATGTTTCGTGTTAGTTTTGTAATAAATTTTTAAACAGAGATAAAAATACTTGTACTTTAACAAAGAGTTATGTTTGATATACATCGCTGCCCAAAACTAAAAACCATGTCCTCATAAAAGTTTTTTGCCGAAAACTATATCAAAATCCTTAACCCAGACCGAAGTCTTGATATCTCAGAGCTATGAGATTTCAGCCCCTCCATATTTTAAGATTTACTTTGTTTCATTAATTAATAATAATTGTCAAACAAAATTATAGCGACATACATACTACAAAATACATCGGATGTCAAATTAGAATATGTATATGTAAATCATACTTTGCTCACAAAATTATAGCGTTTATCTTGATAAGATTCATATACCAATGACATCCATCTATGGACAAATATCCATGTTTTGAATTCTTATTAAGATTTGTTTTTCTTTATCATTACTATAAGGTGATCTCTATGCTGGATTTTCATCAGCCCGTTTATCATTGCAACCAAGAACAAGCCCTCGTGTATCGTTGACAATTGATGATAGCCCTTTAGATTATCGTAGAAAATCATCAGAGTCACCAGCATCAACAAATTATCATTCATTTTATTCATCATCGTCGAGAAGTAATTCAACAGTATCGCAGGATCCTTATATTTATGCTTTTGATGATTGTGAACGATATCCTGATGGAACAGTGGTGTTACGGTAAGAAAAAAAAAACCAAATTAAAAAATTTAAAAACCTTTGCATATTTTTTAGAATTCCTGCTCCTCATATAGTTGCAGCTCGTGCGTATCGTATGTCCTCTGGTAATGTTGCAATAAGCCCAACAACACCAGGTGGGAACTTGTTTTTGGGATATCATCACCAATTTCCGACATCACCAAATAGTGTCAGTTTTAACCTTAATACATCTAAAAATAGTAGTACATGTAATAATAAAGAGGAAAGTGGAACGGGTGGTGGAACAGCTTTATATCGACTAGCACGTTTATTAAATCAAACAACAAAAACCTTAAATACAAACATTTTGCCAAAAGACGATGCCCCAAGGCGATTGTCATGGGAGAGGTGTGTACAAATTTTGTTTCTTTTTATATATAAAATAAAAATAAAATGAAATTTACACGTTCCAGAAAAATGCATGTAAAAAATTTATTGTATTTATGGAAAAATGGAAAATTTGCTCCAGAAATAAGTACAAAATATTATTATTGTGACGTTGATGCATTATATACATATATCTAACCGGTCACCACAAAACTGACATTTTTTTTCGACACGAACAAATATTTAAGTTATATAGATATTTTTAAAGTATGTTATGAAAACTTGCGGACAAACTTTTTTCGCTATATGGACAAATTAATTTTTAATTAATAAAATAGCAAAAATTATATGTTTGGTTATAATAAAATTCAAAACGTATCCTAAACGTCAATCTTTGTTCATTTTTTTATGCATTTGCTGGGAGGGAGAAACTATTATTTTTTTGTGGTAGGTTTTTTCTTATAGATTTAAAAGAGCCTCGCAATAATTGTACAATTTTGAATCAAATGAAAAATTTACGCACGTCTATGGGAAGACATGATTGTTTCTCTCTGAGACAACTAAAGGAAAACAAACAACAAAAAACGATTTGACATAAGAGAAGTCACGGTAAATATTATTTTGAAAACGTAAATCGAAAATAAATCGACTATTTTTAAAAAAATCTGAAATTTTGATATGTTGTTGGTAATATTGTTTGTCCATTATAAAATATTCACTATTATAAAATCACTGGAAATAACACAATAAATTTAAATTACTCTCGTAATTATTTTCGTTCATATTATAAAAATTAGCACAACTAAAAAGAATACATTTTCCTTTTTTTGTTTTAAATTATTAAATTGTTTTTAATTTATAATTTAATAAAAAAGTTTGTTGTGGTAAGTAAACAGAAATGCAAATAGCGAAAAGAGAAATTAAATATGACATATTCCTTCTTTCCTTCCTACCCTTAACTTCCTTTCCCTCCTTCCTTATGTTATGGTATTTTGACAACTATTAAACCAGTAAGCCTATAGCTGGCATCCATCTCTCCCCTTATATTTGTCGTGTACTTTTGTTGCCTATGAATTATGTAGAGGGGGTATAGCGGCTTAATTTGGCTCTGGTCTACGCTGTCGTTGATTTGTATTTTCAAGTATTTTTTTATATTAATATTTATAACAATTTTTTGTTTTTTTTTTCTTTGGCTTATATTATATTTATAGTATGTATAGTATAGTATAGTATGTATAGTATGTATAGTTTAAGTAAAATTTTTTTTTTCATCATGGCTCTTGCCGTCAATTTGTTTTTTTCTCCTGGGCAATACATTGGGCCTCGGCCTGTTTGCCGTCATGTACAATATAAATAAAATAAAAATATTCAATATGAATATGACAGTGATCACGATTTGTTATGTCTCTCTTCATACTATTTTAAAGTTATGTTCTCTCTATATTTATATGCTAGGAGGTATCATGCGGGCTTCGCTCCCCCTCCCCTCCCCCAGCACGCCAACGCACTCTTAAGTTTGCTACAGACCTATAATCGATTTATCAATCAATTCGAAAACAAAAATAAACGAAATAAATTTTAGTGTAAAAATCCCCTAAATTTTATTTCGTCTCTTTTCTTCGGTCTTGTAGCTTGCTTTGATCTTGTCATCCAACTTTGATACAGCTGCTATCCATCACAATCTTAGAGTATATATAAATATAGAGAGAACATAACTTTAAAATTTTATGAAGAGAGACAAACATACCGTGATCACTAAAATGTCGTATTCAATTTCTCTTTTTGCCATTTGCATTTTTGTTTATTTACAACAACAAACTTTATTTATTAAATTATAAATTAAAAATAATTCAAAACGAGAAAAAAAATGTATTCTTTTTAGTTGTGCTAATTTTTGTAAAATGAATGAAAATAATTACGAGAGTAATTTAAATTTATTGTGTTATTTCCAGTGATTTTATAATGGTGAATATTTTATAATGGACAAACAATATTTTCTAACGACACGAACAAATATTTAAGTTATGTAAATATTTTCAAAGTATGTTATGAAAACTTGCTGACAAACTCTTTTCGCTATATGGATAAATTAATTTTTAATCCATAAAATAGCAAAAATTATATGTTTGGTTATAATAAAATCCATAACTTCAATCTTTGTTCATTTTTCTTTATACAGTCGCAGGGAGGGAGAAATTATTATTTTTTTGTGGTAGGTTTTTTTCTTATAGATTTAAAAGAAACTCGCAATAACTGTACAATTTTGAGTTAAATGAAAAATTTACGCACGTCTATGGGAAGACATAACTATTTCTCTCTGAAACAAATAAAGGAAAACAAACAAACATAAAAACGATTTGACATAAGACGAGTCACGGTAAATATTAGTTGTGGTGATCGGTTGATTACAATCCAATCGCTTCTAATCTATTATGCATACACCTTATGGCTAACTAATTTTACAAAAACATGTAATGAAGAGCTTTCTCATTGGCGAACCAATGAGAATGGCATACCAGGATGCGTACCTAGAGTAATTTAACGCCGTAATGACTAAGGCTCAGTCCTCGTGGATTTGATGGAGTAATACCTGCTGATTCAACACAAATGTACGCAATTTACGAAAATATACAGAAATGGGAAAAAAATACAAGTGAAAAAGGAGACTCTGGCGACCCCTGGTGCGAAAGAACCACTATCAGCGCGTCCAACCCACACAATCATTCCCAGACGCCCACACACTCACGCTTCATACATGCCAACATTCACCCACACATTCAGACTGCGAAGCAAGACCATGAAGCTCTAAGACCCACCGCAAGTACCGCAAGGGGTAGTAATCAAAATTACGTTGTATGGCTGTCATCTGACCCATATGATACAGCTCGTAAACCACTGCCATTGCTGGTAAACCGTGAATCAAATCCTAGAGCACTGGAGAACGTCACCGATGTATTTTTCCATTTTAAACATATTTCGTCCCACGGCTCAAGGTTTTCCCAAAGCCACTCTTTTATAATATGAAAGTTGTCTAAAAACAGAAAAAAGGTTTAACCTGCAAATTATGCATGTATAAATAATAATCGCTCACCTGATTCTGTTGAAGTACTTTGAGAAATTAAAATTTCGTTCGAGGATTCTGTGTTTACTGGTTTTCTTTTAGTTAGTTGTTTATATTTTTTACTTTTCAACCACGCATTGCTGTAGCAATCCCAAAGTTTGCCGGTTGGGTTAGTATTTTTGACTGGTTCTCTTTTATTATTTCTTTTGATTTGTTTTCTCGGCTTATAAACATAGAAAATTAAATATTTAATAAAAATAAATTGAAATAAAATCCAATTTTTTACAGAGGTTTCTGATGGAAATAGTTCTACAATATTTTTCGATATCGTTTCTAATTCATCTGGTCTTAGGCGCCGCGGCAATTTTAATAAAAAAGATTACTGATACAATGTACTAAGTCGGTTTGTGAACATTTGTCTAGCATTTTATTTTCATTAAAGTAAGCCAATACAATTTGACCTTTGATCGTAGTTTTTAAAATTTCATCTATATTGTCATTCATCAAATATGTTGTATTCCTATTTTGAAAAATATTGAAATATTAATCACAAATATTGTTTATAACTGTTAAAACTGTTTTAATTACTGTGCAGTGCTAGCAGTGCTGGTTGATGCGGTACTTGCAACAGGGGTTGAAAAATGCTGCTTTTCAATCCAGTCCGCAATTCTCGAGTTCATGGAAACAGGATCGGCTACTGATACTGTCTGCAGTGGATTATCCTGTTATATATATTTCAACAGTTATTTACACTGAGAAAAAAAACATGTTTGGACATGTTTGCGACCAATATATACATGTTTCAGTAAACCTTAATATGGTTAAATTTTAATTTTTAAACATAATAGTTTAAATATATTACAATAATATGTTTATTTTAACTATATTAAATTTGTCAAAAATATGTCATGTTTAAAAAATCTACCTAAATTATGGTTACTAGAATTATGATTCCTAGAAACATATAATTGTAAACAAATTTGGTTTCGAACAAAACTAATTATTATTGTTACAAACATTCCTTATCTTGCTATAGTAAAATTAACTACAGTATGATGCCAAATAACATATGTTGTCTTTAAAGTTCTATTTAAACATGATTATGTTTAATATGATTGCTATGCAAATAATAAAATATATTTAAATATAAATGAAATTTTTACTTCTTTAATTTTTTCAGATACATATTTAAAATTGAAAAATATAACTTTTATTTGAACTTATATCAATTTATTTTCTAGCCGTATAAAAGATAACATATTAAATGACATTTCATGGAAATACATATATGCATTTGTTTGCCATTATTATTATATTATTCAGAATTTATTTTGTATACCATTTTTAAATTTGTTTAAGAACATAGAAAATAACACTTTAACGTTGAATTCTAACATATTATGTTTGAATTCTAACATATTATGTTTAGTATTCATAATCAAACATATTATGTTTCGTATTCTTAATCAAATATATTATATTTGAATAAGATTTCCAAATATGTTATTTTTGCTACGACCATAAATATAATGGACACAAAAATATAATGTTTGAAAAGCGAACATGTATATGAGCAATTTCACGAAGATTCAACAACGTTTTGAGTTGACCCCTTTTAATTTTGATTATTTTTTGTTTATAGATAGTCTTTGATAAAAAAAAAATACAAGTTCTCTTAGAATTTTTTTTTTCGACCAGGGGTCTTCACAGGGTGCCCCTCAATTTTTTGTTATTTTGTGATGTGACTGCATTTTGACGAGCGATTGTAGAAAAACTACTCAATCGATTTTCATAAATGATATGTCGTTGAATAGGTATTAGAACAAAGTTTTTAAACATGTACACTGTTAATTTTTTGAAATAATTTTTAACGGTGTAACATAAGAAAAAAACGGTGTAATTGAAAAAAAGATGGCATAGCCTCTTTTTTTTTTTTTTTTTTTTAAACTAAATTGAAGCTTATTTTATATCTAACCACTTGTGAAAGTTGAGGACACGCGTTATTTTTTGTTTTAAAGATAAAATTCGTTGTGCATATGACTGTCGGGAATCAGTTTTTTTTGTTCTGAAGGAAAATTATAAAAATGGCGTTATAAACTAAGAGATATTTTTTTTATGTTAAATATCAAATATTTTATTATTAGATGAACTTTTTAAAATATCATAAAAATTATATATGTAGTACAATAAATAAAATAAATACAATTGTTAAAAATGATTTACTTATTTTACAAACAGAAGTTTCTTTTGAATAGGAAAGCACTTCTGCAATTATTTTCTTTGTATTAGATGGCATAAAAAATGAAATGTTTATTTATCACTTTTAGTAATCACTTGTCACTCTTATAAAAAATAATTTGACAGTCTTGACTGCAAACAAAAAAGCCGTATAAACAACTAAATCTATTTAGGAACTTTTGACTGGAGAAGTATTATGTTCGTATTATGTTATTATGGAATCATAAAGTAAAAGATTGTTTTTCAACATTAAATTACAAATATTTTATTATTGAATAAACTTTTTAAAATATCATACAAATTATATATGTGAAAATAAATATAGTTATTAAAAATTATTTACTTATTTTACATTCAAAAGTTTCTTTTGAGTTGGAAAACATTTTTGCATTTATTGTCTTAGTATCTACTGGTACAAAAGAATGAAATTTTTGAGTTCCACTTATAGTAATCGCATTTTTATATTGATTTTGTTATTTTTCTTTTGTTAATTGATATTCATTTTTATCGGCGTATCCAAAGTTCATGGTAGATTCCCATTTTAAAGCCCATTCGAAAAGTTTTTTTGGTGTATCAATAATATTATCTTCGCTCGCCATACTATAACGGTATGCAGCACGCTTCAGTGTACCACCAATTCCATCACAAGGTCCCTTTCCATGGCTGGTAGCATGAAAATGCCATTCAGCGTCAACCTTAAATTAACTAATTAACTTATGCCACCATAAAGAAGACTTTAAGGTTGACGCTGAATGGCATTTTCATGCTACCAGCCATGGAAAGGGACCTTGTGATGGAATTGGTGGTACACTGAAGCGTGCTGCACACCGTTATAGTATGGCGAGCGAAGATAATATTATTGATACACCAAAAAAACTTTTCGAATGGGCTTTAAAATGGGAATCTACCATGAACTTTGGATACGCCGATAAAAATGAATATCAATTAACAAAAGAAAAATTACAAAATCGATATAAAAATGCGATTACTATAAGTGGAACTCAAAAATTTCATTCTTTAGTACCAGTAGATACTAAGACAATAAATGCAAAAATGTTTTCCAACTCAAAAGAAACTTTTGAATGTAAAATAAGTAAATAATTTTTAATAACTATATTTATTTTCACATATATAATTTGTATGATATTTTAAAAAGTTTATTCAATAATAAAATATTTGTAATTTAATGTTGAAAAACAATCTTTTACTTTATGATTCCATAATAACATAATACGAACATAATACTTCTCCAGTCAAAAGTTCCTAAATAGATTTAGTTGTTTATACGGCTTTTTTGTTTGCAGTCAAGACTGTCAAATTATTTTTTATAAGAGTGACAAGTGATTACTAAAAGTGATAAATAAACATTTCATTTTTTATGCAATCTAATACAAAGAAAATAATTGCAGAAGTGCTTTCCTATTCAAAAGAAACTTCTGTTTGTAAAATAAGTAAATCATTTTTAACAATTGTATTTATTTTATTTATTGTACTACATATATAATTTTTATAATATTTTAAAAAGTTCATCTAATAATAAAATATTTGATATTTAACATAAAAAAAATATCTCTTAGTTTATAACGCCATTTTTATAATTTTCCTTCAGAACAAAAAAAACTGATTCCCGACAGTCATATGCACAACGAATTTTATCTTTAAAACAAAAAATAACGCGTGTCCTCAACTTTCACAAGTGGTTAGATATAAAATAAGCTTCAATTTAGTTAAAAAAAAAAAAAAAAAAAAAGAGGCTATGCCATCTTTTTTTCAATTACACCGTTTTTTTCTTATGTTACACCGTTAAAAATTATTTCAAAAAATTAACAGTGTACATTTTTAAAAACTTTGTTCTAATACCTATTCAACGACATAACATTTATGAAAATCGATTGAGTAGTTTTTCTACAATCGCTCGTCAAAATGCAGTCACATCACAAAATAACAAAAAATTGAGGGGCACCCTGTGAAGACCCCTGGTCGAAAAAAAAAATTCTAAGAGAACTTGTATTTTTTATTTATCAAAGACTATCTATAAACAAAAAATAACCAAAATTAAAAGGGGTCAAGTCAAAATTTCCCAAAAATTTGCTGAACTTGCGTGAAATTGCTCATATGTATATATGTATACATGTAAATGTATATGTACTCTTAGCCAAACATAACATGCTTGGAATTGTTTAGAAGAGATCTAAACAACTTGCTCAGTTCATTTAGTTTCGTACGTTCGTTGAGTTTAGTACTTTTTTTCGTGTGTTATTTTTTATCGTTATTGGGAAATGTGAATTTAAGCGAGTAAATTTAATTAAAACAAAAAAATTATTGCATTTAAATATATCTATTTATATAAAATAAAAAACAATTTCTTAATTTTTGTGTAAAAGTAATAAGACTAAATTAAAATAATACATAAACTTTTTAAAAAAAAAAATAGAACCGACTTCAGAAAAAACAAAAGAGGCACAAAAAAGTGAAAAATAACTCAATTGTTGCTTTTAGAAACAAAACTACGTTACATGTTGATTAATTTAATTTAATTATACTTAATATAGACAAAAAAATTATAAAATAGTTACTTTTTATTATAATTATTATAGTTATTATAGTTGTTATAATAGTTATTATATTTTAAAAGTTATTTGTAGTACAAAACTGTTTCAAATCGGTGCCAAGTCCGAGACATATTAGTCGGTTTTTTGTCAATGTGGCGCTGACTTCGAACAGTTTTTTACTACAAATAACTTTTAAAATATAATAACAATAAATATAATAATAATAAAATATATTGTAGTTGTTATAATAAACTATAATAATTACAATAAAAAGTAACTATTTTAATATAATAACTTTGTTTAATAGCGTAATTTTTTTGTCTAAAGTAAGGTATAATTAAATTAAATTAATCAAAATGTAACGTATTTTTGTTTCTAAAAGCAACAATTGAGTTATTTTTCACTTTTTTGTGCCTCTTTTGTTTTTTCTGAAGTCGGTTCTATTTTTTTTTTAAAAAGATTTTTATTTTTTTATTTTTAGTGTAGTCATAAAGCAAATGTCGGCCAGAAAGCGTTCTAAAAGTAATAACTTTAAATGCCAGAAAAACTTTCATCAGTGACAATCTATTAATTATGGTTTTGCGATTTTTGGCACAAACGGCATACATATTTCCCGTCATAGAAAATTATTTACGATAACTTCGACAAGTAAAGCAATATAATACTGCCCACAACACCCAAACAGAATAATATGTTTTGACGACATCAACGAAAATGCATAAAAAATATGGTTTTTTCCAATTTTCTGAATAAGGATATTTTTCACATCATAAAAAAAATTATGGAACCCTCTCGGAATAAACCCAAATAGAATACAATTTAAATTATCCAAATCGAACGAGCCGTTTTTGAGAAATTGCATACATAAAAAAAAACCCACAATGAAACACAGAACCTCCTTCTTTTTTGAAGTCGGTTAAAAATAGAAGAAATAGAAAGAAATAAGAAGAAATTAAAATAATAAAAATAAGAAGAGTATAGTTATTCCACATATAATATGCTTGCGCTAAATATAATTTTTTTAAATAATATGTTTGATAGAACCTTATAATGTTTCTAAAGTATAGTTGCGGTAAGCATAATATAATAACACTAAACATATTATGTTAAAATATCATGATTGACGGCAAAATAGTATGGTTACTGATTATGTTTTATTTGATCATATTATGTTTATAGTAAACACAATAACAATGGTTCAAGTAAACATGTTACATGTTTGTCATTTTCTAAACATGTACATGTTACCAGCAGAATATGTTTGGGGTAACCATATTAATTTTCTCAGTGTATGTTTCTACATGCAAATAATTAATTTTAATATATATTACGGTTGAAGATCTTAATTTTGTAAGCCCGGCTTTAAATAATATTTATTGTCCAAACATTTTAGGTTCAGAAAACAAGTCATGAATATCACTTAAATCCATTTTTAATAACACGTTCAGTTTAATCTGACGGTCTTTTAAATACTGGATTGTCTCATTTTCCAGTTCCCAAGAGCTAAATAGTGACTCTAAAAATATATCAGGATCAGTTGTTGTTAAGGAGCTTGAAGGCTGGGCAAAATTATGTGTACTCGTACTGTTTTCTGGAAGCAATGTTATTAAAATGTCTTCGTTCAATTCCGTGGATGTATTATCATATGGTATGATTGATAAGTTCAATCCTAGCTCGTTTTCTTTGTCCATTGTCTAATACCAATAGCTAGCAAGAAATATATTGTAAACTTTTTATGAAATATAAAATATTGCGACGCTGATGCATAGGCTGACTTCACCACAGCTCTGGAAACATAGTGTTCTGGATATATAATGAACTAATATCCATAAAATACTTTAATTAAAAGCTAACCAATATTATGGACTTCGTAGTTCTAATAATAAAAATATTAAAGCAGGCAGTAGTATCCCAACAAACATAAATTCTGTTGTGCGAGAAAAAGTAAACAAAATTTTATCGGAAGTGACAAAGCGGAAGTAAGGATGCAGAACTGTTGTATACCGTACTAAATGTGTATGTACCAAATTTCATCCAACTCGATTATCAGGTACAGAAATTATTGAGCTTCCAAAATAACAGGTGCTTGGAGTACCCCCTACCACTTTGTTCACTATCGCTAAAAAAACTAATCAGTTCCTTGCCATACATATTTGCATTTTTTTGCAAAGTGTAATCAAAATTACTTAACGAACGAATGTTGTATGCTTCCAACAAACATTGAAACAATAAACAGGTGTTCGGGAGGACCCCACCACTTATCCCAATATTGTCCAAAAACTAGTCAATTCTTTGTCAATAAAGTCTTTATCATTGTTCAAAGTGCCATTAAAGTTGATTAATGAATGAAATCTGTATGCTCCCAACAAACTTTAAAAACCAAGTGTGAAAAATCAGCAGTTGTATGGTAGATCCCCCGCCACTTTGATCAATGTGTCCCAAAAGATGATAATTATCTTCTTACACTAATTGAAACGTTTCCATAAGTTTTATCATAATCACTTCATTATTGTAGGCTGTAGTGTGCATAAAGATACTGTAAAAATTGCCAACAATTAAAAAAAAATTTTTTTTTACCGGAAGTAAAAAACCGGAAGTTGGGATGCAGAATTTTTGTAAATCATACTAAATGCTTGTGTATAAAGTTTCATCCAATTCAATTATCAGGTACAGATGTTATTGAGCTTAAAAAAAACAGGTGTATGGGACACCCCCCACCACTTTGTTCACTATCGCTCAAAAACTAATCAGTTCTTTGCCATACATGTTTGCATTTTTTTCCAAAGTGTCATGAAAATCGGTTCACGAACGAATGCGGTGTGCTCCCAACAAACATTGAAAAAATGATGACACAGTAAATAGGTGTTCGGGAGACCCCGTACCACTTATCCCAATATTGTCCAAAAACTAATCAGTTCCTTGTCATTTAAGTTTCCATCTTTTTCCAAAGTGTCATTAGAATTGATTTATGAATGAAGTCTGTATGCTCCCAACAAACTTTAAAAACAAAGTGTGAAAAGTCAGCAGTTGTATGGTAGACCCCCCGCCACTTTGATCAATGTGTCCCAAAAGATGATAATTATCTTTTCACACTAATTGGAACCCTATTCCATAAGTTTCATCATAATCACTTCATTATTGTAGGCTGTAGTGTGCATAAAGACACTGAAAAAACTAAAAAAAAAAGTACAATAATTTTTTTTTACCGGAAGTTGGGATGCAGAACTATTTTAAACCGTACTACATACTCATGTATCAAGTTTCATCCAATTCGCTTATCAGGTACAGAAGTTATAGAGCTTTAAAAAAAACAGGTGCTTCAGGGACCCCCCACCACTTTGTTCCCTATCGCTCAAAAACTAATCAGTTTTTTGCCATACATGTTTGCATCTTTTTCCAAAGTGTCATCAAAATTCGATAACGAACGAATGCTGTGTGCTCCCAACAAACATTGAAAAAAGTGTGACACATTAAACAGGTGTTCGGGAGACCCCCACCACTTATTCAATTATTATCCAAAAACTAATCAGTTCTTTGTTACTTAAGTTTCCATCTTTTTCCAAAGTGTCATTAAAATAAATTAATGAACGAAGTCTGTATGCTCCCAACAAACTTAAAAAACAAAGTGTGAAAAGTCAGCATTTGTATGGTAGACCCCCCACCACTTTGATCAAAGTGTCCCAAAACATGATAATTATCTTTTCACACTTATTGGAACCCTATTCCATAAGTTTCATCATAATCACTTCATTATTGTAGGCTGTAGTGTGCATAAAGACACTGACAAAACTTCATAAAAGTACAAAAAAAATTTTTTTACCGGAAGTGAAAAACCGGAAGTTGGGATGCAGAACTATTGTAAACCGTACTACATACTCATGTATCAAGTTTCATCCGATTCGCTTATCAGGTACAGAAGTTAAAGAGCTTTCAAAAAAACAGGTGCTCCAGGGACCCCCCACCACTTTGTTCACTATCGCTCAAAAACTAATCAGTTCTTTGCCATACATGTTTGCATCTTTTTCCAAAGTGTCATCAAAATTCGATAACGAACGAATGCTGTGTGCTCCCAACAAACATTGAAAAAAGTGTGACACATTAAACAGGTGTTCGGGAGGACCGCCACCACTTATTCCAATATTATCCAAAAACTAATCAGTGCTTTGTTACTTAGGTCTCCATCTTTTTCTGAAGTTTCATTAAAATAAATTAATGAATGAAGTCTGTATGCTCCCAACAAACTTAAAAAACAAAGTGTGAAAAGTCAGCATTTGTATGGTAGACCCCCACCACTTTGATCAATGTGTCCCAAAACATGATAATTATCTTTTCACACTAATTGGAACCCTATTCCATAAGTTTCATCATAATCACTTCATTATTGTGGGCTGTAGTGTGCATAAAGATACTGAAAAAACTTCAAAAAAGTACAAAAATTTTTTTTTACCGGAAGTGAAAAACCGGAAGTTGGGATGCAGAACTATTTTAAACCGTACTACATACTCATGTACCAAGTTTCATCCAATTCGCTTATCAGGTACAGAAGTTATAGAGCTTTCAAAAAAACAGGTGCTCCAGGGACCCCCCACCACTTTGTTCCCTATCGCTCAAAAGCTAATCAGTTCTTTGTCATACATGTTTGCGTCTTTTTCCAAAGTGTTCATTCACGAATGAATGTTTTATGCTCCCAACAAACTTAAAACTTTGTGGAAAAAATCACCTGTTGTATGGTGGACCCCCAACCCTTTATCCAATGTGCTCCAAAAGCTGATAAAATCTTTCTCATGTAATTTAAAAGTTTTTCGCAACGTTTCATGAAAATCGATCGGTAATTGTAGGCTACAGTAGGGATAAACACCTGAAAAAAAAACTTTTTAACCGGAAGTGACAAACCGGAAGTTGGTATGCAGAAATATTGGAAACAGTACTAAAACCTTATATACTAAGTTTCATTAAGATCATAGCCCGGGATCAGAAGTTATTCAAGATTTAAACTTAGGGGTGTTCGGGAGACCCCCCGCCATTTTGTCCAAATTTGAAATGAATCCAGATCTTCCATTTTCAAGTGAACCTGTATCATTTGCCAAAGTTTCATCAAGATCCTATGCAGAAAACTCTTTGCGAAATGCAAAAAATGTTAAACTAAATTTGGTATGTTACATGATTTTTGTAAATATTTTTTTTCATTTTATAGTAATATGAAAAAACATTTAAATATAAATTTTTAACTAAATATTGTATTTTGTAAAATAACTAACTGCAATTGAATAAAATTTTTCTTTAACATTTCTAAAATTTTAAATGTAATATAAAAAATTTTAAGCATGCATTTTCTTAATTTTAAAATAAAGTTATGGTGCAGTTGAGTTAAATACTTTATGAATTTTAATTCAGCCTTTTGGAAAATTTAAATGAACTATTTTACTTTTCGTTTAAACATTTTTTATTTCTAATTATTACTTCGGTCTGAAAGACCTAAGTATTACATTCATGAGCTCAAAGTGAAATTCTTACCCCCACTTTTTTTGACATTTCTCGACGTTTTAGGACCTCCTGATTCTAAAAAAGCAAAAAAAAAAAAATGTATGTCTGTCTGTCGGCCGGCGGCCGTCATTACCTACGCTGCAGGGAAAACCACTGAGGGATTTCAAAAAATTTTTTTTCTAAAATAGGTATACTCAAGGGACAGGTCCGAAAGGACGCTGTGTTCGATAACTGTACCGGAAGTGTGTCAAAAAAAATCATTATGTGTGTCAAAACAAGGAAATTTGCATATTTTTGGCTTAAAAAACGTTCATTTTAAGTGATTACGAGTAGGAACATTGAATTTGGAGAAATCTTGATGGTCGGGATTGATATGTGAGATCAAAAACTAGATTATTGCATTATAAGTTTGTCAAAAAAAAGTTGTCAAGTGTGTCAAAAGAAAGATTTTTATTTATTTTTTTACCTAATTTTCTGGAAAAAAAATATAAAATTAATTGTTGTTTGAAATGAAGTTTTATTATTATTATTGAGAATTATGGCATTATAAGTTTGTCAAACAAGTGTTGTCAAGTGTGTCAAAAGAAAGATTTTATTTTTTTTTTACCCAATTTTTTGGAAATAAAATTGTTTGTTTAAAATGAAATTTTATTATTATTATTGAGAATTATGGCATTATAAGTTTGTCAACAAAATGTTGTCAAGTGTGTCAAAAGATTTTTATTTAGCTTTTTACCCAATTTTGGGAAAAAAAATAAATTGTTTGTTTGAAATGAAATTTTTATTATTATTATTGAGAATTATGGCATTATAAGTTTGTCAAAAAATGTTGTCAAGTGTGTCAAAAGAAAGGTTTTTATTTATTTTTTACCCAATTTTTTTAGAAAAAATAAAATTTATAGTTCGTATGACATGATATTTTATTATTATTATAGAGAATTATGGCATTATAAGTTTGTCAAAAAATAATGTCAAGTGTGTCAAAAAATGATTTCATTTAATTTTTTAGCCAATATTTTGGGAAAAAAAATGTAGCTGTTTTTATGATGTAAATGTAATTTAAAATGAAATTGGACATGGAAATTTTTGAATTTGTTGTAGTTTTTGAAATATTTTTGGAATTTTGAAAAAGTTTGTATTTTTGATTTTGTAATAATTTTTGCAATATTTTTAGAATTTCGGCAAAAGTTTTAATTTTTGATTTTGTAAGAATTTTTGAAATATTTTTAAAATTTTGAAAAATTTTTAATTTTTGATATTATTATAATTTTTGGAATTTTGAAAAAAGTTTTAATTTTTGATTTTGTAATAATTTTTGCAATATTTTTAGAATTTTGGAAAAGTTCGAATTTTTAAGAATTTTGGCATATCATCAGAATTTAGAAAAAGTTTAAATATTTGATTTCATTCTAATTTTTAGAATATTTTTGGAATTTTGAAAAAGTTTGATTTTATTTAATTTAACAATATTTTTGGAATTTTGATTACAATTATCCGGCAACGTATTGATGTTTCGTGTTAGTTTTGTAATAAATTTTTAAACAGAGTCTATCTCTGAATACTTGTACTTTAACAAAGAGTTATGTTTGATATTCATCGCTGCCCAAAACTAAAAACCATGTCCTCATAAAAGTTTTGTTGCCGAAAACTATATCAAAATCCTTAACCCAGACCGAAGTCTTGATATCTCAGAGCTTGAGATTTCAGGCCCCTCTATATTTTTTTAACTAAATTTCAAAAGTTTTTTGCAAAAGTTGAATTAAAATTACAAAAATCTTAAAATTAAATGAGGCATTTTTCTGTGTGTATATATAATATATATATATATAATATATATTATATATATATATATATATATATATATATATATATATATATATATATATATATATATATATATATATATTATATATATATATATATATATATATATATATATATATATATATATATATATATAATATATATATTAGGGTGTTTCATTTTCCAAAGATTTGATTTTCATATGACTTTGCTTACGCCCCAAGTCTCAGTGATGTAAAAGATATATTTGCCAAATTTCAAGAAAATTGGATAATGTTTAGGGGTTGCACACATCGATCACTTTAAGCTATATTTAGTGAAATTTACTTTAAATTTACATAAACTTTTATAAAACTGGTCAAAGTGTGCAACCTCTAAATATTATCCAATCTTCTTGAAATTTGGCATATATATCTTTTACATCACTGAGACTCACGGCGTGAGCAAAGTTTGCAAAAAATTCTACATTTTATTTTTTGCATGTAAAAATGAAACACCCTAATATATATATATATATATAAATATATATATATATATATATATATATATATATATATATATATATATATATATATATATATATATATATATATATATATATATATATATATATTATATATATATATATATATACATATATATATATATATATATATATATATATATATATATATATAATATATATATATATATATATATATATATATATATATATATATATATATATATATATATATATATAGATATATATATATATATATATATATATATATATATATATATATATATATATAATTATATATATATATATAGATATATATTTATATATATATATATATATATATATATATATATATATATATATATATATATATATATATATTATATATATATATATATTATTTGTTATAGAGTGATATATCGACCGTTAATAATTGATTATATGGTTTGAGTTATTTTCGGCTTTTTCGGTCATACAAAATTTATCGAACACAAACTAGGTATTCATTTTTCATTGTTTTATTTTATAATATAAAACACCGACGTTTCGGCTAATATATAGCCATTCTCAAGGTTTTACAACAATCTAAAAACAGAATTAATTAAATGATCTTGTTTTTATATCTATCTATGTAACTAAACAATATTTTACCTGACTATATAATTTGTAAAATTTAATTTAATTCTAATTAAAACTTATCACAATTAAACAAAGTTAAAAAATTTTATTATATTATTTAAACTGTTGAACTATACATTTATTTTAATTTTTATTTTGTCGTTGACTGTTTGAGTTGTATCATTAAAGTAACTGCTATCATAACATTATTAATATTGCTTTTTGATTAAATTCTTTGTCTGTGTTTTTTGTTGGTGTGTTTCAATGTGGATTGGTTTTCTATGTTATTATTGACTTTATCAGCTGATGTGTGGAGTGGTGTTAGTGATCTTTTTCTTTTCCTTTTACTTGGTTTGAACTTTAATTGAATCTCATTGTTGATGACGTTGCAAAATATTGGTGTGAGGTTGTCCGTGTCGCGTTTGATGTTATATGTATTATGTGTGTAAATGTGCAAAGATTCTTTGGTGAGACGTTTTGATAAGTTAGGCTCTGTATCTAAAATTCTAACATTCTGGAAATCTGGTTTATGGTTAAGGTTTTCGTGGTGGTCCATTAAGGCTGTTCTAGGTATGTTGGGATCTGTTTTAATACGTTTTAAATCGTTTTTGTGGTTAGCGATTCTTTTACTAATTGTTGTTTTGTTTGTCCTACGTATGTACTAGTACATGGTTCACTATCGGTTCCTGTACTTAGACATGGGATTTCATATATTACGTTTATTTTAGCTAGTTTATCAATTGGATCTTTAAGTTTGGTGTATGAACGTTTCATGTTCTTGGCATTGGTCATTGCA